>JAXIVJ010008705.1:35000-37500 GCA_036785665.1 Chirona hameri
ACACTAACATCTGCAGATATTAACAGTAACATCTGCAGATATTAACACTAACATCTGCAGATATTACCACTAACATCTGCAGATATTAACACTAACATCTGCAGATATTAACACTAACATCTGCAGATATTAACACTAACATCTGCAGATATTACCACTAACATCTGCAAATATTAACACTAACATCTGCAGATATTAACACTAACATCTGTAGATATTAACACTAACATCTGCAGATATTATATACCCAGAGCTGTATGTCTGCTGTATCCAGAGCTCTGTCTGCTGTATCCAGAGCTCTATGTCTGCTGTATCCAGAGCTCTATATCTGCTGTATCCAGAGCTATATGTCTGCTGTATCCAGAGCTGTATGTCTGCTGTATCCAGAGCTCTATGTCTGCTGTATCCAGAGCTCTATGTCTGCTGTATCCAGAGCTCTGTCTGCTGTATCCAGAGCTGTTCTATGTCTGCTGTATCCAGAGCTGTATGTCTGCTGTATCCAGAGCTCTATGTCTGCTGTATCCAGATCTCTATGTCTGCTGTATCCAGAGCTCTATGTCTGCTGTATCCAGAGCTCTATGTCTGCTGCATCCAGAGCTCTATGCCTGCTGTATCCAGAGCTGTATGTCTGCTGTATCCAGAACTCTATGTCTGCTGTATCCAGAGCTCTATGTCTGCTGTATCCAGAGCTCTATGTCTGCTGTATCCAGAGCTATATGTCTGCTGTATCCAGAGCTGTATGTCTGCTGTATCCAGAGCTGTATGTCTGCTGTATTCAGATCTCTATGTCTGCTGTATCCAGAGCTCTATGTCTGCTGTATCCAGAGCTCTATGTCTGCTGTATCCAGAGCTCTATGTCTGCTGTATCCAGATCTCTATGTCTGCTGTATCCAGAGCTGTATGTCTGCTGTATCCAGAGCGCTGTCTGCTGTATCCAGAGCTCTATGTCTGCTGTATCCAGAGCTCTATATCTGCTGTATCCAGAGCTATATGTCTGCTGTATCCAGAGCTGTATGTCTGCTGTATCCAGAGCTCTATGTCTGCTGTATCCAGAGCTCTATGTCTGCTGTATCCAGAGCTCTGTCTGCTGTATCCAGAGCTGCTCTATGTCTGCTGTATCCAGAGCTCTATGTCTGCTGTATCCAGAGCTATATGTCTGCTGTATCCAGATCTCTATGTCTGCTGTATCCAGAGCTCTATGTCTGCTGTATCCAGAGCTCTATGTCTGCTGCATCCAGAGCTCTATGCCTGCTGTATCCAGAGCTGTATGTCTGCTGTATCCAGAGCTCTATGTCTGCTGTATCCAGAGCTCTATGTCTGCTGTATCCAGAGCTCTATGTCTGATGTATCCAGAGCTATATGTCTGCTGTATCCAGAGCTGTATGTCTGCTGTATCCAGAGCTGTATGTCTGATGTATTCAGATCTCTATGTCTGCTGTATCCAGAGCTCTATGTCTGCTGTATCCAGAGCTCTATGTCTGCTGTATCCAGAGCTGTATGTCCGCTGTATCCAGAGCTCTATGTCTGCTGTATCCAGAGCTCTATGTCTGCTGTATCCAGAGCTGCTCTATGTCTGCTGTATCCAGAGCTCTATGTCTGCTGTATCCAGAGCTCTATGTCTACTGTATCCAGAGCTCTATGTCTGCTGTATCCAGAGCTCTATGTCTGCTGTATCCAGAGCTCTATGTCTGCTGTATCCAGAGCTCTATGTCTGCTGTATCCAGAGCTGTATGTCTGCTGTATCCAGAGCTCTATGTCTGCTGTATCCAGAGCTGTATGTCTGCTGTATCCAGAGCTGTGTCTGCTGTATCCAGAGCTCTATGTCTGCTGTATCCAGAGCTCTATGTCTGCTGTATCCAGAGCTCTATGTCTGCTGTATCCAGAGCTCTATGTCTGCTGTATCCAGAGCTGTGTCTGCTGTATCCAGAGCTGTATGTCTGCTGTATCCAGAGCTCTATGTCTGCTGTATCCAGAGCTGTGTCTGCTGTATCCAGAGCTCTATGTCTGCTGTATCCAGAACTGCTCTATGTCTGCTGTATCCAGAGCTCTATATCTGCTGTATCCAGAGCTGTATGTCTGCTGTATCCAGAGCTCTATGTCTGCTATCTAGCCAGACCACTGGAACAGAGCCTTCTCATTTCCCTACTAATCCAGTTATATATATATATATATATATATATATATATATATATATATATATATATATATATATATATATATATATATATATATGTATGTGTGTGTGTGTGTGTGTCTGTGTCTGTGTCTGTGTCTGTGTCTGTGTCTGTGTCTGTGTCTGTGTCTGTGTCTGTGTCTGTGTCTGTGTCTGTGTCTGTGTCTGTGTCTGTGTCTGTGTCTGTGTCTGTGTCTGTGTCTGTGTCTGTGTCTGTGTCTGTGTCTGTGTCTGTGTCTGTGTCTGTGTCTGTGTCTGTGTCTGTGTCTGTGTCTGTGTCTGTGTCTGTGTCTGTGTCTGTGTCTGTGTCTGTGTCTGTGTCTGTGT
>JAXIVJ010008706.1:0-5000 GCA_036785665.1 Chirona hameri
GTTGTCTCCGAATCGGCTGTCTCTGTAGGCTCTGCACTGCTGCACGTGACGTCTGTCGGACGACTGCTCTCCTGTGACCGACACGGCGCCTGGGCGGAATATAGGATTCGCACCGAGTATGCACAAGAGACGGCTGCGGACTTTGATAACACGAATGAGGCGTGGTCGCCGGTTGGAGACCTGTTGCCCATACTTTGCTCATGACTGCCTTCCTCGCGCCCACCGACACGTGCTTCACCGCCGTCGTCAAATCCAGGCTGTGTAAAGGTCAACACCGGCCAGCAGGAAGTGAATTCGACACTTTTCGGCCAGTTTCCGGTATCTTAAACGGTTCGCCCTCTGACCTGTTCCATCCCTCCTCTGACCTGTTCTATCACCCCACTGACCTGTTCCATCCCTCCTCTGACCTGTTCCATCCCTCCTCTGACCTGTTCCATCCTCCTCTGATCTGTTCCATCCCTCCACTGACCTGTTCCATCCCTCCTCTGACCTGGTCCACCCCTCCTCTGACCTGTTCCACCCCTCCTCTGACCTGTTCCATCCCTCCTCTGACCTGTTCCATCCCTCCACTGACCTGTTCCACCCCTCCACTGACCTGTTCCATCCCTCCTCTGACCTGGTACATCCCTCCACTGACCTGTTCCATCCCTCCTCTGACCTGTTGCATCCATCATCTGACATGTTCCATCCCTCCTCTGACCTGGTCCATCCCTCCTCTGACCTCACTCTCAGTGTCCAGGACACCCGAGCCAGTACTGTATTGGACACGCCGCCATGCCGTGTCCCCTGCCGCCGCCATAGTCGATATGCCAACATCTCACATGCCACAGAACATAAATACGCAGAGCTCTCCAGCAGGCCGCTCCACTGGGCCGGCCGCGGCGCTACCGGCCACGCGGCCGACATTGCTGCCGCAGGTCGGCTGTTCGGCCCGGCAGCAGCTCCGCCCGCCACTCGGCTATCGGCAGCCAGTTTGGAGACAGAGCGCAGATCGATGCGTGGTGAGCGAGAGAGAGAGGCATAGAGAGTGGAGCGGGAGACGCGGCGGCGCGGCCGGGGTTAACAAGTGTCCGCGCGGGAGTAACAGCGTGCCTGGCACATACGAGCTGACGCCGCGGCGCCGGCGGCAGCGACCGCCCGCTCGCCATCAGCACGCGTATAAAAGGTCAGAATAGATTTGAGTTCTAGGAATGATAGGCTATACAACGCAACACAACGCAGTGCACCGGTGCCGGCGCGCCAGTGTCGCCGTCGTTTACCCGCGAGGGCCACAGACCCGCGCACAGCGCATCACATCGGCCAGAGCAGACCGGCTGGCCTGGCATGCCCTCGCTGGGTCACGGGTCAGCAGTTGGGTGGACCTCGGCTCCTGACCGCCGGAGTCGGCACCGCTTCGGCCACGGCGCAGGCCCTCTGGAACTACGGCTCAAGCCCTCTGGAACCACGGCTCAGGCCCTCTGGAACCACGGCTCAGTCCCTCTGGAACCACGGCTCAGTCCCTCTGGAACCACGCTCAGTCCCTCTGGAACCACGACTCAGTCCCTCTGTAGCACATATCTCAGTCGACCTATCACTACATCAGCACTGCGTCATCACCACGTCACCACCACGTCATCACCGCGTCACCACCACGTCACCACCACGCCATGACCACGTCACTAATGCGTCATCACCGCGTCACCACATCACTGCGTCACCGCCGCTGGTTCACCAGTTCCCATGTGCGTCTTGTGGGCGTGCCAGCCGGACCGGGGGGCTGGTGGGCGGCTGCGGCAGCTCTGGACAGCTGTGGCAGCTCTGGGCGGCTGCTGCCGGTCGTCGGCCGCCGCTCAGCCCGCCGCCTACTTGTTCTCGATGAGGGTCTGCAGCTGGGTGACTAGGTCGCGCGCCATGCTCAGCACCGCCCTGGCGTCGTGCCGCTCGGCCATCTCGTTGAAGAACTTGATGATGTCAGTGAAGTCCATGTTGTTGTCGAGTATGATGTCGCGGTAGTACTGGACCAGCGCCAGCGCGATGAAGAGCACAAAGTGCGGCGAGGCCTGCCGGCTGGCCGACCAGATGTCTCCCACGCCAGGAACACGTCAGCGTACACAAACTCGCGCTTGAAGTCGAGCAGGAACCAGCGGTAGCAGAAGTAAAAGTGGGTGTAGTCTCCGTTCTGGTGCATCAGCTCGAACATCTCGCTGTCCATGACCTGGATGAGGCTGCGCATGTTGGCCAGGTGCTGGTCCATTGCGCCGCCCTGCGGGAAGTTGGCGTTCATGCGCTCCATCAGCTGGCAGAAGCAGCTGTAGGCGAGCGGCTCGTCCTCGAGGACCACCAGCAGCGGCGCCGCCAGGTCGCACATGCCCTGCATGTAGCCCGTGTCCAGCCGCTCCCACACGTACGTGCACATGATGTTGCGCAGCTTGTCCAGGTTGTCGGCCGTGAAGAACCAGTAGTTGCGGTCGCAGCGCTGCACGTCCTTCTCGATGCGGTGCAGGTTGAGCGCGAACGTTTCGAGCAGCTCGTTGGCATAGACTCCGCCGTTGCTGCTGACGGGCGAGCCGCAGCTGGAGCCCGGCTCGCCGGTGGAGTCGTCCACGCGCAGATGTTCGGGACCGGTCTCCGACCTCCGCCTCCTGCTGCTCCTGCTGCTCCTGCCGCTCCTGCCGCTCCTGCTGCTCCTGCTGCTCATGCCGCTCCTGCTGCTCCTGCTGCTTCTGTTCCTCTTCCGACGCTCCCTCCACCGGTTCCGGTTGCTCCGGCTCCGCGATGGACGGCGGCCGCTGCTCCTGCTCCGGGTCTGTTTCCATCGCCTGCTCCGGCTCCGGCTCCGGCTCCGGCTCCGGCTCCGGAACCGTCTCAGGCTCTGTCTCCGTCTCCGTCTCCTGCTCCGGCTCCGGGACCGTCTCCATCGGGTGTGGCGGCGTCTGCGTCTGCGGCCGGCGTCTCGGCGGCCACGCTGTTCTGGGAGCAGCGCGCCATGTTGGTGGCGGCCAACTCGCGGTCTCGCTGACGCACGATCGCCTCCACGGCCAGCCACTCTGACATGGTGCTCTCGTAGTCGTGTCGCAGCGTCATGTCCTGCGCCGCCCGCTCGGCCGGGGGTCGAGTCGAACGCGTAGTGGCCGAGCAGGAACGGCCAGATGTGGCGGCGCCGCGCAGGCTCCACCCCGCCCAAGTAGACGTGGCGGAACACCTCGTCCGGGTTGTGCCACGAGCCGTCGGCGCCCCAGGCGTCCCACAGGGCGCCGGTGAGGCCGCCGCTGGCGTCGGTGGGTAGGCGCGGCGACACCAGGTTGGCGCTGACCAGACCGGCCAGGTGGGTGCGCACGGTGCGCAGGTGGCGACAGTGCGCCATCCAGCCGTAGAAGGCGCGCGTCAGGATCTGGCGCCGCATGCTGTCGCACACCAGCTGGATGCTGGGCGAGACCTGGCCGTCACTGTCTGCCGGCGGCGCCGGGCTGCCCGCCTGCTGCTGCGGCGGCGGCGGCGGCGGCGGCGGCGGCGCCGGCGGATGCTGTTGCTGCTGCTGCTCGGGAAACACGTCATTGCCTACCTGGGTATCCGTTTCGGAGATGGAGAGGCTCTTGCCGGACGACGTGGACGAGGTGGACATGGTGGACGAGGAGAGCTTGGTGTTGTTGGCGCGCCAGGAGAGCGGGCCGCAGCGGCTCGCCGACGGGTACATCAGCTCCTGCGAGCTGACCGACGGCGGCCGCTGCGAGTACAGAATGCGGAACACGTAGTCGGCCGCCTCGGCCCTCCTCTTCGGCGGGCGGTGCGCCCTCGGCCAAGCGGATGCGGCCGCGCCGCCGCAGACGCGGGAACACCTTGCCGCGGCCGCGCTGCGACCAGAGCGGCGGGTCGAGCTGGCCGTGCGGCAGCAGGCCGGTCTCCAGGCAGGAGAGGAACGCCAGCAGGTGGCCGCCGCGCGGGAACAGCACCGGCGGGTGCTGCACGCCGTCGTGCGCCACCAGCACGGCCGTGCCGCCCGTGTCCGCCTGCTGGTGACAGTGCAAGTACACAATCTCATCGACGCGCACCTGCAGTGCGTGTTCCCAGAAGGCGCCTTTCTCCTCGCTGGGCTCGCCGCCCTCTTGGTGGCAGCCGTTCATCAGCTGGTTGGGCGTCCACTTGATGAAGAGGCAGTCGGGCAGCTGGTGCAGCGACAGGTAGCCGGGCAGCGGCGCCGCCTGCTGCGGACGCTGCACCAGCACGTTGTTCTTGCCGTACAGCAGCGTGGCCCTGTTGTTCTGGTGGAGGGACTCGACGTAGTCTCTGGCGCAGACGTTCAGGCCATCCACGCTGAGCGGCCGGGTGCGGCTGCCGCTGCCCAATTGCAGGCCCGGTCGGCGGCCGGCCGGCGGCGTGCTCGGCGAGCTGTACGGCGCAGTGGAGATGCGGGCGCGCTGCACCAGCTCGTCGGCAGGCGGGTCCGACCAGAAGTGGTCGATGGTCTTCATGCGGGTGTACTCGAGCGCGCAGGGCCCGACCAGCAACGAGCCCAGGATCGTGCCGAAGTCTGGGTCAGCGATGAGCGCGTCCCGCTCGTAGTACTGGTTGCTGTTCTGCACCAGGAAGTTGATAATGTTGGCCAGCTGCTTCTCGAAGAGCGCCTGTCGCAGCCACAGGTAGCGCGTGCTGACCTGGCTGGAGGTGCGTTTCAGCAGTGGCGGTGGCCGCGGGTTGATACGCGAGCTGGAGTCGCCGCTGCTGGAGCTGCGCCGGGCCGGCTCGGCCGCCTCCAGCTCCTGCAGCCGCGACGAGATGAGCGCCGCCGCCTCGCAGCTCCGGCCAATCTTGTACAGCAGCGCCGTCGTCGAGTTAGTCTTGAAGAGGCCAGCGCGCGCCGGCGCAGGCCATGCGACAGGCACGCGTCCACGGAGGCGCAGAGTGCCGTGATGCACGCCGAGTCCTCGTGGGTGAACTTACGCGTCACGGCCTCCTCCATCAGCTGTTTGACCTCCTTCTTGACGGCGCCGATCAGCCTGGCCTTCTCCTCGGCGGCGGCGTCC
>JAXIVJ010008706.1:12500-42500 GCA_036785665.1 Chirona hameri
TGAAGGGTGTGTAGCAGCTCCGTCACTGGTGGTGAAGGGTGGGTAGCAGCTCCGTCACTGGTGAAGGGTGGGTAGCAGCTCTGCCACTGGTGAAAGGTGTGTTAGCAGCTCCGTCACTGGTGAATGGTGTGTAGCAGCTCCGTCACTGGTGAAGGGTGTGTAGCAGCTCTGCCACTGGTGAAGGGTGTGTAGCAGCTCCGTCACTGGTGAATGGTGTGTAGCAGCTCCGTCACTGGTGAATGGTGTGTAGCAGCTCCGTCACTGGTGAATGGTGTGTAGCAGCTCCGTCACTGGTGGCGAAAGGTGTGTAGCAGCTCCGTCACTGGTGAAGGGTGTGTAGCAGCTCCGTCACTGGTGAAGCCCAATTAATACAGATCGCTTAGTGATACTTATTACGAACGCCAGAAGATATGCCGCTCCACTTCTGTGGGCAAACCTCTCCTTTCATATGGTCCGGCCTGCTGTAGGCGGCTCTGTCAGCTGCCGACGGCTCGTCGTAAGGCGTGTTGCAGGCGCTGAAGGAGGAGCGTTGTTGCGACGTGTTGCATGACCTGAAGCCGGGGCGGTGTGTTGCAGGGACCTGAAGCCGGGGCGGTGTGTGTTGCAGAGGCCTGAAGCCGGGGCGGTGTGTGTTGCAGGGACCTGAAGTCGGGGCGGTGTGTGTTGCAGGGACCTGAAGCCGGGGCGGTGTGTGTTGCAGGGACCTGAAGCCGGGGCGGTGTGTGTTGCAGGGACCTGAAGCCGGGGCGGTGTGTGTTGCAGGGACCTGAAGTCGGGGCGGTGTGTGTTGCAGGGACCTGAAGCCGGGGCGGTGTATGTTGCAGAGGCCTGAAGCCGGGGCGGTGTGTGTTGCAGGGACCTGAAGCCGGGGCGGTGTGTGTTGCAGAGGCCTGAAGCCGGGGCGGTGTGTGTTGCAGGGACCTGAAGTCGGGGCGTTGTGTGTTGCAGGGACCTGAAGCCGGGGCGGTGTGTGTTGCAGGGACCTGAAGCCGGGGCGGTGTGTGTTGCAGGGACCTGAAGCCGGGGCGGTGTGTGTTGCAGGGACATGAAGCCATGCCAAGGACATGTGTGGTGCAGAGGCCTGAGTGTCGCTCTATGTTTCAGAGACCTGAAGCCTGAGAACATCTTACTGGACGCCACTGGACACGTGAAGCTGACCGACTTCGGCCTGTGCAAGGAGAGTATCCAGGACGGTCTGGTCACCCACACATTCTGTGGCACCATCGAGTACATGTGAGTCACTCTGGTGTGGCACCATCGAATACATGTGAGTCACTCTGGTGTGGCACCATCGAGTACATGCGAGTCACTGGTGTGGCACCATCGAGTACATGTGAGTCACTGGTGTGGCACCATCGAGTACATGTGAGTCACTCTGGTGTGGCACCATCGAGTACATGTGAGTCACTCTGGTGTGGCACCATCGAGTACATGTGAGTCACTCTGGTGTGGCACCATCGAGTACATGTGAATCACTCTGGTGTGGCACCATCGAGTACATGTGAGTCACTCTGGTGTGGCACCATCGAGTACATGTGAATCACTCTGGTGTGGCACCATCGAGTACATGTGAGTCACTCTGGTGTGGCACCATCGAGTACATGTGAATCACTCTGGTGTGGCACCATCGAGTACATGTGAGTCACTCTGGTGTGGCACCATCGAGTACATGTGAGTCACTCTGGTGTGGCACCATCGAGTACATGTGAGTCACTCTGGTGTGGCACCATCGAGTACATGTGAATCACTCTGGTGTGGCACCATCGAGTACATGTGAGTCACTCTGCGGCACCATCGAGTACATGTGAGTCACTCTGCGGCACCATCGAGTACATGTGAGTCACTCTGGTGTGGCACCATCGAGTACATGTGAATCACTCTGGTGTGGCACCATCGAGTACATGTGAGTCACTCTGGTGTGGCACCATCGAGTACATGTGAGTCACTCTGCGGCACCATCGAGTACATGTGAGTCACTCTGCGGCACCATCGAGTACATGTGAGTCACTCTGCGGCACCATCGAGTACATGTGAGTCACTCTGGTGTGGCACCATCGAGTACATGTGAGTCACTCTGGTGTGGCACCATCGAGTACATGTGAGTCACTCTGGTGTGGCACCATCGAGTACATGTGAATCACTCTGGTGTGGCACCATCGAGTACATGTGAGTCACTCTGGTGTGGCACCATCGAGTACATGTGAGTCACTCTGGTGTGGCACCATCGAGTACATGTGAGTTGCAGATATGACACATGCTCGCACACGTGCCGACTGACTGGTCAGTGTGTGACCACTGGCCGTGTCCGGTGGTAGTTAGCCGCCGTTGGCTGTTGGCTGTTCAGTACGTGTAGCCTGCCACCGAGCCCGGACGGCAGGTTTACTGTTCTGTACGTGTGGCCTGCCGTCGAGCCCGGGCACCGATCAGACTTACGTGATACTGCAGCTGCCGGCCGGGCGGTGTCAGGGCGGCGTCCGGGCGTTGTCAAGGCGGTGCCAGACGGTGTCAGGGTGGTGTCAGAGTGGTGTCAGGGCGGTGTCAGGGCGGCGTCCGGGCGTTGTCAGGGTGGTGCCAGACGGTGTCAGGAAGGTGTCGGGGCGGTGTCAGGGCGGTGTCCGGGCGGCGTCAGGGTGGTGCCAGACGGTGTCAGGAAGGTGTCAGGGCGGTGTCAGGGCGGCGTCCGGGCGTTGTCAGGGTGGTGCCAGACGGTGTCAGGAAGGTGTCAGGGCGGTGTCAGGGCGTTGTCAGGGTGGTGCCAGACGGTGTCAGGAAGGTGTCAGGGCGGTGTCAGGGCGGCGTCCGGGCGTTGTCAAGGCGGTGCCAGACGGTGTCAGAGTGGTGTCAGGGCGGTGTCAGGGCGATGTCAGGGCGATGTCAGGGCGGTGTCAGAGTCCAAGGTTATTTTAACCCGGGTTTTTCATCAAAACCCATTGGGCAATGTTGTTGATTGGGTTTTATGAGTGTTGTTTTCCTTCTCAGACATCATTGCGACAAGACCTGCATATGAACGGCACCAATGTGCACCCTTTTAGCATGCAAACAATGTAAACAAATACTTCATATGTTAAGTGTGCGTTACACACCTTGAGGGAAATATTCACCTTTTATCTATTTTTCTGCATTATCTTATGCAACATGTATGGTATCGAGTTGATCGAGTCTCAATTTAAAAATGAAATATCAATTTAGAAATGAAATCACAACTTTTTCAATTGCGAAAATTTCTTGTTGGGGGAAATTGAAGAAGTACATATAGAAGTTATATATATATATATATATATATATATATATATATATATATATATATATATATATATATATATATATATATATATATATATATATATATATATATATATATATATATATATATATATATATATATATATATATATATATATATATATATATATATATATATATATATATATATATATATATATATATATATATATATATATATATATATATATATATATATATATATATATATATATATATATATATATATATATATATATATATATATATATATATATATATATATATATATATATATATATATATATATATATATATATATATATATATATATATATATATATATATATATATATATATATATATATATATATATATATATATATATATATATATATATATATATATATATATATATATATATATATACTTATTTCGGAGTTCATGATCGGTGTATTCCCTTCACTATTGGAAGCGCAGCATATCTCGCGTTTGTCTTTCCATCTGTTCAACGTTGAATACACTGAACCACACATGGTGTAAGTGCGTCGAGAAGCGTGACAATGTCTTGTCTATGTAATATCTAGCAAATCGCCGACACTAAATAGGTCGCCGTTGGGTGCATAAGTGAACTTCTGATTTCATTGCCATCTTTTCAGTTTTGTTGAGCCCGGGCACCGATCAGACTCAACGTGATACTGCAGCTGCCGGCCGGGCGGTGTCAGGGCGGCGTCCGGGCGGTGTCAGGAAGGTGTCAGGGCGGTGTCAGGGCTGTGTCATGGGGGGTGCCAGACGGTGTCAGGAAGGTGTCAGGGCGGCGTCCGGGCGGTGTCAGGGTGGTGCCAGACGGTGTCAGGAAGGTGTCAGGGCGGTGTCAGGGCGGTGTCAGGGCGGTGTCAGGGCGTTGTCAGGGCGTTGCCAGGGCGATGTCAGGGCGATGTCAGGGCGATGTCAGGGCGGTGTCAGGGCTGTGTCATGGGGGGTGTCAGGGCGGTGTGGGGTTCGGACGCGGTCCGACCCGCACACACTGGCCGGCGGCCCCGGGCCGACACAGTGGAGAGCAGCTCTGAGACCAGCTGAGTACAGGTCACCTTGACCCGCACACACTGGCCGGCGGCCCCGGGCGGACACAGTGGAGAGCAGCTCTGAGACCAGCTGAGTACAGGTCACCTTGACCCACACACACTGGCCGGCGGCCCCGGGCCGACACAGTGGAGAGCAGCTCTGAGACCAGCTGAGTACAGGTCACCTTGACCCGCACACACTGGCCGGCGGCCCCGGGCCGACACAGTGGAGAGCAGCTCTGAGACCAGCTGAGTACAGGTCACCTTGACCCACACACACTGGCCGGCGGCCCCGGGACGACACAGTGGAGACCAGCTGAGAGTACAGGTCACCTTGACCCGCACACACTGGCCGGCGGCCCCGGGCCGACACAGTGGGGGTCAGCTCTGAGACCAGCTGAGTACAGGTCACCTTGACCCGCACACACTGGCCGGCGGCCCCGGGCCGACACAGTGGAGGGCAGCTCTGAGACCAGCTGAGTACAGGTCACCTTGACCCACACACACTGGCCGGCGGCCCCGGGCCGACACAGTGGAGAGCAGCTCTGAGACCAGCTGAGTACAGGTCACCTTGACCCGCACACACTGGCCGGCGGCCCCGGGCCGACACAGTGGGGGTCAGCTCTGAGACCAGCTGAGTACAGGTCACCTTGACCCGCACACCGCGCTACCGGCTGGCAACGCAGCCAGTCGCACGGCGCGTACAGGACATTCACCCGGGAACCGATGCAAAGAGCCCCGCCCACTGCAGGCTAGAGTCGGCTGTCCGGACAGAGATTCGTGTGGTTCTAGGCTCATTCACGTATGTGTTGCTGTCCCTGCCAGTGTTATAGTTGTTTAGCTCGGATGAGTACCGAGGCTCGTTGCTTGCATATCGCCCTGTACTCAGCACACGTTTGTGGTCGCTTGTGTTGGCATGTGGCTTGACAGACGGCGCTCTAGCACAGGTGCTCTTCCCATGCGCGTTTGCCGTCTATCAGGTACGGTGTGCGATACACATGTGTGCGCTGTGTGCACTGTACAGTCTGTCTCAAAAGTATCGCACACCTCACCAGGTGGCAATACTGTCGCACTCAAAATGGTTTGAGAGTGCCTGGTTGGGGGAGGGGCATGGGTCACATCCCGCTCAGTGGTAGGGGGGTCAGGTCACAGCTGTGGCCTTGCCTGACCGCGGCTCCATGTCATAACTGACTCCCAGGTGTGGCCAAACTGGTGAATTGTGAGCTGTCAAGCATCCACTACAAACGGGTGTGTAAAACAGGACGTGTGTACTGTGTGCACGTGTGTATGTCTGTGTGCGCGGCAGTGTCGCGCCATAAAACTCCGAGGAACAATCCGAATTCCCTGTGTGCGTGCGGCAGGGCGCCGGAGATCCTGACGCGAACCGGGCACGCCAAGGCGGTGGACTGGTGGTCGCTGGGCGCCCTCATGTACGACATGCTGACCGGCGCGCCTCCCTTCACCGCCGAGAACCGCAAGAAGACCATCGAGAAGATCCTCAAGGGCAAGCTCAGTCTGCCGCCGTACCTGACGGCGGACGCGCGCGACCTGGTCCGCAAACTGCTGAAGGTTGGTTTGTCTGACAGGCCAGGGACACTGTCGCACGGCTGCGGCGTCTCGGTGTGTTATGCAGAGTGTGGTGTTTTGAGGTAGGCGCGGTTAAGGCAGTGTATAGGGCACACACCGATGTGTTTCTGTGCCGCTCGCTGGCTATGGAGCCGATGTTTGTGACAATGCGGCGTTTGTTTCGCTCTGTAGCTGCTCATTGTTTCGACTGACTGGAGAGCACGAGTGGATTTAAAAAAGTTATGTTGGAATGCTTATTTCACCATATTTTTTCCCCAAATTGGAAGGCTTTGTATGCTAAAAATGTTATTTTCCGTCTTTAATCCCACTCATGTGGCAATTGGCCCTGCCATCTTTTGTTTGAAAGAGCTCAAGGCAGTTGAGTTTGTTGCTTGGACCGGAGTCGGGCGGCTCGGACCGGAGTCGGGCGGCTCGGACCTGAGTCGGGCGGCTCGGACCGGAGTCGGGCGGCTCGGACCGGAGTCGGGCAGCTCGACCGGAGTCGGGCGGCTCGGACCGGATTCGGGCAGCTCGGACCGGAGTCGGGCAGCTCGGACCGGAGTCGGGCAGCTCGGACCGGAGTCGGGCAGCTCGGACCGGAGTCGGGCGGCTCGGACCGGAGTCGGGCGGCTCGGACCGGAGTCGGGCAGCTCGGACCGGAGTCGGGCAGCTCGGACCGGAGTCGGGCAGCTCGGACCGGAGTCGGGCGGCTCGGACCGGAGTCGGGCAGCTCGGACCGGAGTCGGGCGGCTCGGACCGGAGTCGGGCAGCTCGGACAGGAGTCGGGCAGCTCGGACCGGAGTCGGGCAGCTCGGACCGGAGTCGGGCGGCTCGGACCGGAGTCGGGCAGCTCGGACCGGAGTCGGGCGGCTCGGCCAGGCGGCCAGCTGCTGGGGGCGCTCTGGGCCGTCACGTCAGGCGGAGATACCGCGGCGGACGGCGGCTGACTGCGCAGGGCGTGATGTGAACAACGGCGATACGCCGCGCCTGTCCACAGCGCCAGGAGAAGCAGCGGCTCGGCAGCGGACCAGAGGACGCCGACCCCATCAAGACGCACCCCTTCTTCAAGAACACCAACTGGGCGGACGTGGCCAACCGACAGCTGGAGCCGCCCTTCAAACCGAGTCTGGTGAGTGTCCGACGTTGACCCTCGAGTCTCTGCCCGGCTGACGCTGCCCTCGAGTCTCTGCCCGGCTGACGTTGACCCTCGCTCTGTCGGCGCTGACCCTCGCTCTGTCGGCCCTGACCCTCGCTCTGTCGGCGCTGACCCTCGAGTCTCTGCCCGGCTGACGCTGACCCTCGCTCTGTCGGCGCTGACCCTCGCTCTGTCCGGCGCTGACCCTCGCTCTGTCGGCGCTGACCCTCGCTCTGTCGGCCCTGACCCTCGCTCTGTCGGCGCTGACCCTCGCTCTGTCGGCCCTGACCCTCGCTCTGTCCGGCGCTGACCCTCGAGTCTGCCCGGCTGACGCTGACCCTCGCTCTGTCCGGCGCTGACCCTCGAGTCTGCCCGGCTGACGCTGACCCTCGCTCTGTCCGGCGCTGACCCTCGCTCTGTCGGCGCTGACCCTCGAGTCTCTGCCCGGCTCCTCTGCACACCAAGGCCAGTCTCAGCCAAGTCGATTCGAGGCTCAGCCAACTGTTCCGTGGTGGGGAGTGGTAAAGCAGTTAATGGTTTTTTTTCTCTCAAGATAATTCAATTAATTTTCAATTTTTAAGTTAATTCCTCCAGCTGTTGCTTATTGAGCGGGTTGTGTATGTGTTGAGGTGGTATCTACCGTATCTATGTGTTGAGGATGGTATCTACTATATCTATGTGTTGAGGGTGGTATCTACTGTATATATGTGTTGAGGGTGGTATCTACTGTATCTATGTGTTGAGGGTGGTATCTACTGTATCTATGTGTTGAGGGTGGTATCTACTGTATCTATGTGTTGAGGGTGGTATCTACTGTATCTATGTGTTGAGGGTGGTGTCTACTGTATCTATGTGTTGAGGGTGGTATCTACTGTATCTATGTGTTGAGGGTGGTGTCTACTATATCTATGTGTTGAGGGTGGTGTCTACTGTATCTATGTGTTGAGGGTGGTATCTACTGTATCTATGTGTTGAGGTGGTATCTACTATATCTATGTGTTGAGGGTGGTATCTACTGTATCTATGTGTTGAGGGTGGTGTACTATATATATATCTGTTGAGGGTGGTATCTACTGTATCTATGTGTTGAGGGTGGTGTACTATATATATATCTGTTGAGGGTGGTGTCTACTGTATCTATGTGTTGAGGATGGTATCTACTGTATATATGTGTTGAGGTGGTATCTACTATATCTATGTGTTGAGGGTGGTATCTACTGTATCTATGTGTTGAGGGTGGTGTACTATATATATATCTGTTGAGGGTGGTATCTACTGTATCTATGTGTTGAGGGTGGTGTACTATATATATATCTGTTGAGGGTGGTGTCTACTGTATCTATGTGTTGAGGATGGTATCTACTGTATATATGTGTTGAGGGTGGTATCTACCGTATATATGTGTTGAGGTGGTATCTACCGTATCTATGTGTTAAGGGTGGTATCTACTGTATCTATGTGTTGAGGGTGGTATCTACTGTATCTATGTGTTGAGGGTGGTATCTACTATATCTATGTGTTGAGGGTGGTATCTACTGTATCTATGTGTTGAGGGTGGTGTACTATATATATATCTGTTGAGGGTGGTGTCTACTGTATATATGTGTTGAGGGTGGTATCTACTATATCTATGTGTTGAGGGTGGTGTACTATATATATATCTGTTGAGGGTGGTGTCTACTGTATATATGTGTTGAGGGTGGTGTACTATATATATATCTGTTGAGGGTGGTGTCTACTGTATATATGTGTTGAGGGTGGTATCTACTATATCTATGTGTTGAGGGTGGTATCTACTGTATATATCTGTTGAGGTGGTATCTCCTGTATCTATGTGTTGAGGTGGTATCTACTGTATCTATGTGTTGAGGGTGGTGTACTATATATATATCTGTTGAGGGTGGTGTCTACTGTATATATGTGTTGAGGGTGGTATCTACTATATCTATGTGTTGAGGGTGGTATCTACTGTATCTATGTGTTGAGGGTGGTATCTACTATATCTATGTGTTGAGGGTGGTATCTACTGTATCTATGTGTTGAGGGTGGTGTACTATATATATATCTGTTGAGGGTGGTGTCTACTGTATCTATGTGTTGAGGGTGGTGTACTATATATATATATATATATATATCTGTTGAGGGTGGTATCTACTGTATCTATGTGTTGAGGGTGGTGTACTATATATATATATCTGTTGAGGGTGGTATCTACCGTATCTATGTGTTAAGGGTGGTATCTACTGTATATATCTGTTGAGGGTGGTGTCTACTGTATCTATGTGTTGAGGGTGGTATCTACTGTATCTATCTGTTGAGGTGGTATCTACTGTATCTATGTGTTGAGGGTGGTATCTACTGTATCTATCTGTTGAGGTGGTATCTACTGTATCTATGTGTTGAGGGTGGTATCTACCGTATATATGTGTTGAGGTGGTATCTACCGTATCTATGTGTTAAGGGTGGTATCTACTGTATCTATGTGTTGAGGTGGTATCTACTGTATCTATGTGTTGAGGGTGGTATCTACTGTATCTATGTGTTGAGGGTGGTATCTACTATATCTATGTGTTGAGGGTGGTATCTACTGTATCTATGTGTTGAGGGTGGTATCTACTGTATATATCTGTTGAGGTGGTATCTACTGTATCTATGTGTTGAGGGTGGTATCTACTGTATCTATGTGTTGAGGGTGGTGTACTATATATATATATATCTGTTGAGGGTGGTGTCTACTGTATCTATGTGTTGAGGGTGGTGTCTACTGTATATATGTGTTGAGGGTGGTATCTACTATATCTATGTGTTGAGGGTGGTATCTACTGTATCTATGTGTTGAGGGTGGTATCTACTGTATATATGTGTTGAGGGTGGTATCTACTGTATCTATGTGTTGATGGTGGTATCTACTGTATCTATGTGTTGAGGGTGGTGTCTACTGTATCTATGTGTTGAGGTGGTATCTACTGTATCTATGTGTTGAGGGTGGTATCTACTATATCTATGTGTTGAGGGTGGTATCTACTGTATCTATGTGTTGAGGTGGTATCTACTGTATCTATGTGTTGAGGGTGGTATCTACTGTATCTATGTGTTGAGGGTGGTATCTACTGTATCTATGTGTTGAGGTGGTATCTACTGTATCTATGTGTTGAGGGTGGTATCTACTGTATCTATGTGTTAAGGATGGTATCTACTATATCTATGTGTTGAGGGTGGTGTCTACTGTATCTATGTGTTGAGGGTGGTATCTACTGTATCTATGTGTTGAGGGTGGTGTACTATATATATATCTGTTGAGGGTGGTATCTACTGTATCTATGTGTTGAGGGTGGTGTACTATATATATATCTGTTGAGGGTGGTGTCTACTGTATCTATGTGTTGAGGGTGGTATCTACTGTATCTATGTGTTGAGGGTGGTGTACTATATATATATCTGTTGAGGGTGGTGTCTACTGTATCTATGTGTTGAGGGTGGTATCTACTATATCTATGTGTTGAGGGTGGTGTCTACTGTATCTATGTGTTGAGGGTGGTGTCTACTGTATATATGTGTTGATGGTGGTATCTACTGTATCTATGTGTTGAGGGTGGTGTCTACTGTATCTATGTGTTGAGGTGGTATCTACTGTATCTATGTGTTGAGGGTGGTATCTACTATATCTATGTGTTGAGGGTGGTATCTACTGTATCTATGTGTTGAGGTGGTATCTACTGTATCTATGTGTTGAGGGTGGTGTCTACTGTATCTATGTGTTGAGGGTGGTATCTACTGTATCTATGTGTTGAGGGTGGTATCTACTGTATCTATGTGTTGAGGGTGGTGTAATATATATATCTGTTGAGGGTGGTATCTACTGTATCTATGTGTTGAGGGTGGTGTACTATATATATATATCTGTTGAGGGTGGTATCTACTGTATCTATGTGTTGAGGGTGGTGTACTATATATATATATATCTGTTGAGGGTGGTATCTACTGTATCTATGTGTTGAGGGTGGTATCTACTGTATCTATGTGTTGAGGTGGTATCTACTGTATCTATGTGTTGAGGATGGTATCTACTATATCTATGTGTTAAGGGTGGTATCTACTGTATCTATGTGTTGAGGGTGGTATCTACTGTATCTATGTGTTGAGGGTGGTGTACTATATATATATATATATCTGTTGAGGGTGGTGTCTACTGTATCTATGTGTTGAGGGTGGTATCTACTGTATCTATGTGTTGAGGGTGGTTTACTATATATATATATATATCTGTTGAGGGTGGTATCTACTGTATCTATGTGTTGAGGGTGGTTTACTATATATATATCTGTTGAGGGTGGTATCTACTGTATCTATGTGTTGAGGGTGGTTTACTATATATATATATATCTGTTGAGGGTGGTATCTACTGTATCTATGTGTTGAGGGTGGTTTACTATATATATATCTGTTGAGGGTGGTATCTACTGTATCTATGTGTTGAGGGTGGTGTACTATATATATATCTGTTGAGGGTGGTGTCTACTGTATCTATGTGTTGAGGTGGTATCTACTGTATCTATGTGTTGAGGTGGTATCTACTATATCTATGTGTTGAGGGTGGTGTCTACTGTATCTATGTGTTGAGGGTGGTGTCTACTGTATCTATGTGTTGAGGGTGGTGTCTACTGTATCTATGTGTTGAGGATGGTATCTACTGTATCTATGTGTTGAGGGTGGTTTACTATATATATATATATCTGTTGAGGGTGGTATCTACTGTATCTATGTGTTGAGGGTGGTGTACTATATATATATATCTGTTGAGGGTGGTATCTACTGTATCTATGTGTTGAGGGTGGTGTACTATATATATATCTGTTGAGGGTGGTGTCTACTGTATCTATGTGTTGAGGGTGGTTTACTATATATATATATATATCTGTTGAGGGTGGTATCTACTGTATCTATGTGTTGAGGGTGGTATCTACTGTATCTATGTGTTGAGGATGGTATCTACTATATCTATGTGTTGAGGGTGGTATCTACTGTATCTATGTGTTGAGGGTGGTGTCTACTGTATATATGTGTTGAGGGTGGTGTACTATATATATATATATATCTGTTGAGGGTGGTATCTACTGTATCTATGTGTTGAGGGTGGTGTACTATATATATATATCTGTTGAGGGTGGTGTCTACTGTATCTATGTGTTGAGGGTGGTTTACTATATATATATATATCTGTTGAGGGTGGTATCTACTGTATCTATGTGTTGAGGGTGGTGTCTACTGTATATATGTGTTGAGGGTGGTATCTACTGTATCTATGTGTTGAGGGTGGTATCTACTGTATCTATGTGTTGAGGGTGGTGTACTATATATATATATCTGTTGAGGGTGGTATCTACTGTATCTATGTGTTGAGGGTGGTGTACTATATATATATCTGTTGAGGGTGGTGTCTACTGTATCTATGTGTTGAGGGTGGTTTACTATATATATATATATATATATATATATATCTGTTGAGGGTGGTATCTACTGTATCTATGTGTTGAGGGTGGTATCTACTGTATCTATGTGTTGAGGGTGGTGTACTATATATATATCTGTTGAGGTGGTATCTACTGTATCTATGTGTTGAGGGTGGTATCTACTGTATCTATGTGTTGAGGGTGGTATCTACTATATCTATGTGTTGAGGGTGGTGTCTACTGTATCTATGTGTTGAGGGTGGTGTACTATATATATATCTGTTGAGGTGGTATCTACTGTATCTATGTGTTGAGGGTGGTGTACTATATATATATATCTGTTGAGGGTGGTGTCTACTGTATCTATGTGTTGAGGGTGGTGTACTATATATATATATATATCTGTTGAGGGTGGTATCTACTGTATCTATGTGTTGAGGGTGGTGTACTATATATATATATCTGTTGAGGGTGGTATCTACCGTATCTATGTGTTAAGGGTGGTATCTACTGTATATATCTGTTGAGGGTGGTGTCTACTGTATCTATGTGTTGAGGGTGGTATCTACTGTATCTATCTGTTGAGGTGGTATCTACTGTATCTATGTGTTGAGGGTGGTATCTACTGTATCTATCTGTTGAGGTGGTATCTACTGTATCTATGTGTTGAGGGTGGTATCTACCGTATATATGTGTTGAGGTGGTATCTACCGTATCTATGTGTTAAGGGTGGTATCTACTGTATCTATGTGTTGAGGTGGTATCTACTGTATCTATGTGTTGAGGGTGGTATCTACTGTATCTATGTGTTGAGGGTGGTATCTACTATATCTATGTGTTGAGGGTGGTATCTACTGTATCTATGTGTTGAGGGTGGTATCTACTGTATATATCTGTTGAGGTGGTATCTACTGTATCTATGTGTTGAGGGTGGTATCTACTGTATCTATGTGTTGAGGGTGGTGTACTATATATATATCTGTTGAGGGTGGTGTCTACTGTATCTATGTGTTGAGGGTGGTGTCTACTGTATATATGTGTTGAGGGTGGTATCTACTATATCTATGTGTTGAGGGTGGTGTCTACTGTATCTATGTGTTGAGGGTGGTGTCTACTGTATATATGTGTTGATGGTGGTATCTACTGTATCTATGTGTTGAGGGTGGTGTCTACTGTATCTATGTGTTGAGGTGGTATCTACTGTATCTATGTGTTGAGGGTGGTATCTACTATATCTATGTGTTGAGGGTGGTATCTACTGTATCTATGTGTTGAGGTGGTATCTACTGTATCTATGTGTTGAGGGTGGTGTCTACTGTATCTATGTGTTGAGGGTGGTATCTACTGTATCTATGTGTTGAGGGTGGTGTACTATATATATATCTGTTGAGGGTGGTATCTACTGTATCTATGTGTTGAGGGTGGTGTACTATATATATATATCTGTTGAGGGTGGTGTCTACTGTATCTATGTGTTGAGGGTGGTATCTACTGTATCTATGTGTTGAGGGTGGTGTACTATATATATATCTGTTGAGGGTGGTGTCTACTGTATCTATGTGTTGAGGGTGGTATCTACTATATCTATGTGTTGAGGGTGGTGTCTACTGTATCTATGTGTTGAGGGTGGTGTCTACTGTATATATGTGTTGATGGTGGTATCTACTGTATCTATGTGTTGAGGGTGGTGTCTACTGTATCTATGTGTTGAGGTGGTATCTACTGTATCTATGTGTTGAGGGTGGTATCTACTATATCTATGTGTTGAGGGTGGTATCTACTGTATCTATGTGTTGAGGTGGTATCTACTGTATCTATGTGTTGAGGGTGGTGTCTACTGTATCTATGTGTTGAGGGTGGTATCTACTGTATCTATGTGTTGAGGGTGGTATCTACTGTATCTATGTGTTGAGGGTGGTGTACTATATATATATCTGTTGAGGGTGGTATCTACTGTATCTATGTGTTGAGGGTGGTGTACTATATATATATCTGTTGAGGGTGGTATCTACTGTATCTATGTGTTGAGGGTGGTGTACTATATATATATATATCTGTTGAGGGTGGTATCTACTGTATCTATGTGTTGAGGGTGGTATCTACTGTATCTATGTGTTGAGGTGGTATCTACTGTATCTATGTGTTGAGGATGGTATCTACTATATCTATGTGTTAAGGGTGGTATCTACTGTATCTATGTGTTGAGGGTGGTATCTACTGTATCTATGTGTTGAGGGTGGTGTACTATATATATATATATATCTGTTGAGGGTGGTGTCTACTGTATCTATGTGTTGAGGGTGGTATCTACTGTATCTATGTGTTGAGGGTGGTTTACTATATATATATATCTGTTGAGGGTGGTATCTACTGTATCTATGTGTTGAGGGTGGTTTACTATATATATATCTGTTGAGGGTGGTATCTACTGTATCTATGTGTTGAGGGTGGTTTACTATATATATATATCTGTTGAGGGTGGTATCTACTGTATCTATGTGTTGAGGGTGGTTTACTATATATATATATATCTGTTGAGGGTGGTATCTACTGTATCTATGTGTTGAGGGTGGTGTACTATATATATATCTGTTGAGGGTGGTGTCTACTGTATCTATGTGTTGAGGTGGTATCTACTGTATCTATGTGTTGAGGTGGTATCTACTGTATCTATGTGTTGAGGATGGTATCTACTGTATCTATGTGTTGAGGGTGGTTTACTATATATATATATATCTGTTGAGGGTGGTATCTACTGTATCTATGTGTTGAGGGTGGTGTACTATATATATATCTGTTGAGGGTGGTATCTACTGTATCTATGTGTTGAGGGTGGTGTACTATATATATATCTGTTGAGGGTGGTGTCTACTGTATCTATGTGTTGAGGGTGGTTTACTATATATATATATATCTGTTGAGGGTGGTATCTACTGTATCTATGTGTTGAGGGTGGTATCTACTGTATCTATGTGTTGAGGATGGTATCTACTATATCTATGTGTTGAGGGTGGTATCTACTGTATCTATGTGTTGAGGGTGGTGTCTACTGTATATATGTGTTGAGGGTGGTGTACTATATATATATATATATATATCTGTTGAGGGTGGTATCTACTGTATCTATGTGTTGAGGGTGGTGTACTATATATATATCTGTTGAGGGTGGTGTCTACTGTATCTATGTGTTGAGGGTGGTATCTACTGTATCTATGTGTTGAGGGTGGTGTACTATATATATATATATATCTGTTGAGGGTGGTATCTACTGTATCTATGTGTTGAGGGTGGTGTACTATATATATATATATATCTGTTGAGGGTGGTATCTACTGTATCTATGTGTTGAGGGTGGTATCTACTGTATCTATGTGTTGATGGTGGTATCTACTGTATCTATGTGTTGAGGGTGGTGTCTACTGTATCTATGTGTTGAGGGTGGTATCTACTGTATCTATGTGTTGAGGGTGGTGTCTACTGTATCTATGTGTTGAGGATGGTATCTACTGTATCTATGTGTTGAGGTGGTATCTACTGTATCTATGTGTTGAGGGTGGTATCTACTGTATCTATGTGTTGAGGGTGGTGTACTATATATATATCTGTTGAGGGTGGTGTCTACTGTATCTATGTGTTGAGGGTGGTTTACTATATATATATATATCTGTTGAGGGTGGTATCTACTGTATCTATGTGTTGAGGGTGGTATCTACTGTATCTATGTGTTGAGGGTGGTGTACTATATATATATATATATATATCTGTTGAGGGTGGTATCTACTGTATCTATGTGTTGAGGGTGGTGTACTATATATATATCTGTTGAGGGTGGTGTCTACTATATCTATGTGTTGAGGGTGGTATCTACTGTATCTATGTGTTGAGGGTGGTATCTACTGTATCTATGTGTTGAGGGTGGTGTACTATATATATATATATATCTGTTGAGGGTGGTATCTACTGTATCTATGTGTTGAGGGTGGTGTACTATATATATATCTGTTGAGGGTGGTGTCTACTGTATCTATGTGTTGAGGGTGGTTTACTATATATATATATATCTGTTGAGGGTGGTATCTACTGTATCTATGTGTTGAGGGTGGTATCTACTGTATCTATGTGTTGAGGGTGGTGTACTATATATATATCTGTTGAGGTGGTATCTACTGTATCTATGTGTTGAGGGTGGTATCTACTGTATCTATGTGTTGAGGGTGGTATCTACTATATCTATGTGTTGAGGGTGGTGTCTACTGTATCTATGTGTTGAGGGTGGTGTACTATATATATATCTGTTGAGGTGGTATCTACTGTATCTATGTGTTGAGGGTGGTATCTACTGTATCTATGTGTTGAGGGTGGTATCTACTATATCTATGTGTTGAGGGTGGTATCTACTGTATCTATGTGTTGAGGGTGGTGTACTATATATATATATATATCTGTTGAGGGTGGTATCTACTGTATCTATGTGTTGAGGGTGGTGTACTATATATATATCTGTTGAGGGTGGTATCTACTGTATCTATGTGTTGAGGGTGGTATCTACTGTATCTATGTGTTGAGGGTGGTGTACTATATATATATCTGTTGAGGTGGTATCTACTGTATCTATGTGTTGAGGGTGGTATCTACTGTATCTATGTGTTGAGGGTGGTATCTACTATATCTATGTGTTGAGGGTGGTGTCTACTGTATCTATGTGTTGAGGGTGGTGTACTATATATATATCTGTTGAGGTGGTATCTACTGTATCTATGTGTTGAGGGTGGTATCTACTGTATCTATGTGTTGAGGGTGGTATCTACTATATCTATGTGTTGAGGGTGGTGTCTACTGTATCTATGTGTTGAGGGTGGTATCTACTGTATCTATGTGTTGAGGGTGGTGTACTATATATATATATATCTGTTGAGGGTGGTGTACTATATATATATCTGTTGAGGGTGGTGTCTACTGTATCTATGTGTTGAGGGTGGTATCTACTGTATCTATGTGTTGAGGGTGGTATCTACTGTATATATGTGTTGAGGGTGGTGTACTATATATATATCTGTTGAGGGTGGTGTCTACTGTATCTATGTGTTGAGGGTGGTATCTACTATATCTATGTGTTGAGGGTGGTGTCTACTGTATCTATGTGTTGAGGGTGGTGTACTATATATATATCTGTTGAGGGTGGTATCTACTGTATCTATGTGTTGAGGGTGGTGTACTATATATATATCTGTTGAGGGTGGTATCTACTGTATCTATGTGTTGAGGGTGGTGTACTATATATATATCTGTTGAGGGTGGTATCTACTGTATCTATGTGTTGAGGGTGGTATCTACTGTATCTATGTGTTGAGGGTGGTGTACTATATATATATATCTGTTGAGGGTGGTATCTACTGTATCTATGTGTTGAGGGTGGTATCTACTGTATCTATGTGTTGAGGGTGGTGTACTATATATATATCTGTTGAGGGTGGTGTCTACTGTATCTATGTGTTGAGGGTGGTGTAATATATATATCTGTTGAGGGTGGTGTCTACTGTATCTATGTGTTGAGGGTGGTGTACTATATATATATATCTGTTGAGGGTGGTATCTACTGTATCTATGTGTTGAGGGTGGTTTACTATATATATATATCTGTTGAGGGTGGTATCTACTGTATCTATGTGTTGAGGGTGGTGTCTACTGTATCTATGTGTTTACGTACTGCGAACGTAGGTGAAGTCATGTAATTTAACTTTGAAATGAGTGTGATATGCGATGAGTATGTTTTAATGCAGTGTTTTTACTGAGCTGTAAATGACGTGGATTACTGAAAAACCATGCAATGGATGTATCCGAAATATATGATGATGATGATGATGATGATGATGATGATGATGGTGATGATGATGTGTTGAGGGTGGTGTACTATATCTATGTGTTGAGGGTGGTATCTACTGCGCTGTCGGCACACAGCTGAAACACTCAGCTGGTCGCCGCGCTGGGACGACGACTGTGCTGGCCTGCTGGCCGTACAGCCAGCGCTGGCTGACTGGCTCTGTTGACGTGTTCGGCAGACGAGCGAGGAGGACACGTCTCAGTTCGACCAGCGGTTCACCAACCAGCCGCCCGTCGACTCGCCGGACGACTCGCACCTCTCCGAGAGCGCCAACCTCGTGTTCGAGGCGAGTCGAGACAGCCGCGTCCGCTCGATCACAGTGGCTGACGCTGCGTTTGGCGTATCTCGCAGCGCAGCGCTGGCTGTGCTGTTCGCATGCCGAGCCGGGTCTCCGTTCATTTGCTGAATTAACCGTGGCCGGTTGCATACAATATCACTATCGTAATGTAATGTTTTACTCAAGTGAGTCGACTATCGTAATGTAACGTTTTTACTCTCGTGAGTAGACTCGTAATTTTGTTTTGTGATTAAAAAGTGAGTCGAATTGCCCCACTTTCGTTGACATTACGTCTTATTCACGTGAGTAAAAACAGTGACAACAAAACCGCCGCGTGTCTTGTGGCTGCTGGTCGGTCTGAGCCGTGACGCCTCTGACCGTGACGCCTCTGGCCGTGACGCCTCTGACCGGACACGTGCCCGTCTGCAGGGCTTCACGTACGTGGCGCCGTCGATCCTGGAGGAGATGAACCGGCCCATGTCGTTCCGGTCGCGCTCGCCGAGGAAGCCGCAGCGGAGCCCGTTCTCGTTCCAGCAGCAGCCGTCGCCGCTGACGGCCGCCGTCGGCGCTCCCGCCGGCGCTGCGCTCTCCGACGAGCTGATGGACACTTCCCAGCAGCTGCCGCAGCCCAAGTGGGTCTGGCAGCCACACTGATGCGCCGCGCCGCGCCGCCGCCCGGCCGGTCGGGTTGCGGACCAATAGCCTAATACGCCGCCCGTAGAGAACCAGAGCGCGTGTGTGTGTGTGTGGGTGTGAGGAGGAGGAGCAGTGGCTCCTCACTCAGGTGGCGTGCCGCGGGAGAGGCGGCCACGCCGCACTGTTTGGTTGTTTTGTAGTGTCACTAACGTGCTGTGGGCCGCCGCGGCCCAGGCCAGATTGCTCAATGGCGATGGATTGTGTCGCTGGTGCGGGTTACTCCGTTACGCCCGAACCGCCGCCACTGAACGGCAGCTGTGGTGGCCACTGAACGGGAGCTGTGGTGGCCACTGAACAGGAGCTGTGGTGGCCACTGAACGGGAGCTGTGGTGGCCACTGAACAGTACACCTGTACACTGAACAGCAGCTGTGGTGGCCACTAAACAGGAGCTGTTGTGACCACTGAACAGCAGCTGTGATGGCCACTGAACGGTAGCTGTGGTGGCCACTGAACAGCAGCTGTGATGGCCACTGTACGGGAGCCGTGGTGGCCACTGAACAGCAGCTGTGGTGACCACTGAGCAGCAGCTGTGGTGGCCACTAAACAGTGTACCTGTACACTGAACAGCAGCTGTGATGGCCACTGAACAGCAGCTGTGGTGGCCACTGAACAGCACACCTGTACACTGAACGGCAGCTGTGGTGGCCACTGAACAGCAGCTGTGGTGGCCACTGAACAGCACACCTGTACACTGAACAGCAGCTGTGGTGGCCACTGAACAGCAGCTGTGGTGACCACTGAACAGCAGCTGTGATGACCACTGAACGGTAGCTGTGGTGGCCACTAAACAGTGTACCTGTACACTTAACAGCAGCTGTGGTGACCACTGAACAGCAGCTGTGATGGCCACTGAATGGGAGCTGTGGTGGCCACTGAACAGCAGCTGTGATGGCCACTGAACGGGAGCTGTGGTGGCCACTGAACAGCAGCTGTGGTGACCACTGAGCAGCAGCTGTGGTGGCCACTAAACAGTGTACCTGTACACTGAACAGCAGCTGTGGTGGCCACTGAACAGCAGATGTGGTGGCCACTGAACAGCACACCTGTACACTGAACGGCAGCTGTGGTGGCCACTGAACAGCAGCTGTGGTGGCCACTGAACAGCACACCTGTACACTGAACAGCAGCTGTGGTGGCCACTGAACAGCAGCTGTGGTGGCCACTGAACAGCAGCTGTGGTGACCACTGAACAGTACACCTGTACACTGAACAGCAGCTGTGGTGGCCACTGAACAGTACACTGAACAGCAGCTGTGGTGGCCACTAAACAGTACACATGTACACTGAACAGCAGCTGTGGTGGTCACTGAACAGCAGCTGTGGTGGCCACTGAACAGTACACTGAACAGCAGCTGTGGTGGCCACTAAACAGTACACATGTACACTGAACAGCAGCTGTGGTGGCCACTGAACAGTACACTGAACAGCAGCTGTGGTGGCCACTGAACAGTACACTGAACAGCAGCTGTTGTGGCCACTGAACAGTACACTGAACAGGAGCTGTGGTTGCCACTGAACAGCAGCTGTGGTGACCACTGAACAGTACACATGTACACTGAGCAGGAGCTGTGGTGGCCACTGAACAGTACACTGAACAGGAGCTGTGGTGGCCACTGAACAGTACACATGTACACTGGGCAGGAACTGTGGTGGCCACTGAACAGCAGCTGTGGTGGCCACTGAACGGTGCGCCTGTACACTGAACAGGAGTGGCCACTGAACATTGCGCCTGTGCTCGGTATCTGTGGCCACTGAACATTGCGCCTGTGCTCGGTATCTGTGGCTACTGAACATTGCGCCTGTGCTCGGTATCTGTGGCCACTGAACATTGCGCCTGTGCTCGGTATCTGTGGCTACTGAACATTGCGCCTGTGCTCGGTATCTGTGGCTACTGAACATTGCGCCTGTGCTCGGTATCTGTGGCTACTGAACATTGCGCCTGTGCTCGGTATCTGTGGCCACTGAACATTGCGCCTGTGCTCGGTATCTGTGGCCACTGAACATTGCGCCTGTGCTCGGTATCTGTGGCCACTGAACATTGCGCCTGTGCTCGGTATCTGTGGCCACTGAACATTGCGCCTGTGCTCGGTATCTGTGGCTACTGAACATTGCGCTTGTGCTCGGTATCTGTGGCTACTGAACATTGCGCCTGTGCTCGGTATCTGTGGCCACTGAACATTGCGCTCGTGCTCGGTATCTGTGGCTACTGAACATTGCGCCTGTGCTCGGTATCTGTGGCTACTGAACATTGCGCTTGTGCTCGGTATCTGTGGCTACTGAACATTGCGCTTGTGCTCGGTATCTGTGGCTACTGAACATTGCGCCTGTGCTCGGTATCTGTGGCTACTGAACATTGCGCCTGTGCTCAGTGTCACGAGTGTGCCTGTCTGCCTGGTGCTGCCTGCGCCGTATGGTGCCCGTAGCAGCAGCTGGTGTGCCGCTGTCTCCCGTCTGGTGCTGCCCTGTATGGTGTCAGTGGCAGCTGTTGTGCGTTTCTCGTGGCCTTCGGTGGATGGCTACTAACCGATGTTCTCTCTCTCTCTCTTTCTCTCCTTCTCTCCCGCTCTGCTCTACCTCTCCGCTTCTGTTTGTATCTGCTCTGCTGTGGCTGTCGGGTGACTGCTGTCGGCTGGAGCAGCGGCGCGCCGGCGGTGACCCGGCAGTAGCGACGCACCACTCCTCCCGGCGGCGCCAGCTGGCGTGAGAATTAGTGTTGAGCTTATGTATAACAATGCGGCCGAATGCCGGCAGCGCGCGAGTGGTCAAAACCGTCTTCATAAGAACGCTTTTAAGACATCATTCGAGTCTTAGAAATAGGAGGCAATGTCATAATGTTTGTAATGTTTAGATTTTTATTACGGATGGTTGGCGGCTCTATTTTGGGGGCTCGAATGGTCGTTGTGTTAAAGCGTGCCTTGGCAGGGCAGGTGAGACCTGAGCGAGGAGGTAGCCTGGCCGGCCGCCCGCCCGCCTGCCCACCCGTCGGCTACTGTTGTTACAATTTACTGAGACGTTGCTTTCAACCCGAGCGAAAACCACGGGCGGGACGAGGACAGTTTTGGATATATGTAGCCATTCCGCGCGCGCGGTCCCGGGTACCTCCGAGTCGAGTTCGATTGCGCCGGCAGGCAGTGCGAGGTGTTCTTTTTATACGAGTGCCGCGCGTCCGCCCGCCTTACTAGAGAGGCGCGCAAGAGTGAGACGATGGCGGGGTGGAGGGGACGCTCGCCTCCTGTAACCTTGCCGGCCTGTGGATCGGCCGGCTGACGCGCCTAACAATATCACGCCGTGAAGTAATTAAATACAAAATGTCAAGCCGGACTCGTGTGTTGCGCAGCCTGTATTGCACGACGGATAAGCGTGAGAGGTCAGTATGACTAGCGCCGAACACGCTGCAGACACACGCAGAACACACGCACACACATACACATCCGTATATAAATACGCCCACACGGCGGCGATTGCCCCGCCAGGCAGGCGACAAGCGGCTGATGTTGCTGCCCTGTCAACCCCGTGGCCAGGCACGGTTCGTTGGAAGGGTTCGGAGGGCTCAAACTACGGGAGATGCACCATTCGAAAGCTGAGCTCACGCGCAATTCAGCGATGTAAATTTGTCAAAAATCCATTTTCCTTCTTTTTTTTCCAGGGCCTTTTTTAAATAGACATTTTGTCCGAATTCGCGCCCCTTTCGTTTGGCCAGGGCTATCGCGTATGATATGGCGAAAATGCATGTCTACCGATTCGTCATGCGCTGCACGCAAGGTCTCATAGAATGCAAAGCCATTAGATAGTTTGGTTAGTTGCACGGCTGCATCAAAGCCAAGCGCTCCCGGTGTCGGCACTACGGCGCACTCCCGCCCGCGCCTCACACTCAGAATCGCCCCTCGCATTTTTTTTCTCCAATTTTTGTTTTCCCAGCCACCTCCGATCGCTACAAGTGGTACTTTTAGACAATTGTATGCACCATATTTGCCAAACGTAGCCTCTGACCGTGACTGGGCGCCGGCCCGGCTCGACCAACTTCGAGGCTGTACACGATGTGACGTCAGAGGCCACAGCGCGGCCGCCGCCGACCGGCTGGCCGGTCAGGGTCAGGTCATGACCGGCGGCGGTCGCGCCGTGGCCTCTGACGTCACATCGCGTACAGCCTCGAAGTTGGTCGAGCCGGGCCGGCGCCCAGTCCCGGTCAGAGGCTACGTTTGGCAAATATGGTGCATACAATTGTCTTAAAGTACCATTTGTAGCGATCGGAGGTGGTTTGAAATTTGTCGCGATCTCCTTGAATAGTTGAGCTAGTGGACAGAGCTAGGTTTTTCAACATGCGATGCACCGTTTGTCCGTGACTGGCCGAGAGCCCGCTCCGTAAGCCGGGTCGGCGGCGCGCAGTGCTCAGCTCGCGTGTCGCGAGAGGCGATTCTGCGTGTGAGTTGCGGGCGGGAGTGCGCCGTAGTGCCGACACCGGGAGCGCTTGGCTTTGATGCAGCCGTGCAACTAACCAAACTATCTAATGGCTTTGAATTCTATGAGACCTTGTCGTGCAGCGCATGACGAATCGGTAGACATGCCATTGGTCTGCATTTTCACCATACCATACGCGATAGCCCTGGCCAAACGAAAGGGGCGCGAATTGGACAAAATGTCGATTAAAAAAGGCCCTCGATGGATTTTTTGACAAATGTACATCGCTGGATTCCGCGTGAGCTCAGCTTTCCAATGGTGCATCTCCCGTAGTTTGAGCCCTCCGAACTCTTCCAACGAACTGTGCAGGCTTTGGCCGCGGGAAGCAGAGCCTTGTTCTCACGTCCTCCTGCTGACGGGCTGCCCACGGCTGCCCAAAACGGCAGCACACACCAACCTACGTCATCGCCGGCCAGTACTACTTGAACACAAATGCTGTCGATTCACGATATATATATCTGGCGTACTTGCTACGATAAATTTGTTCCCACAGATATACTGCTACTAGGCAAGTAGCAGAGCTTATGGTACCTAATACCAGTAAGGCGCCGTAGTCGGCGATGAACGAGCGAGCGCGAAGGAAATGTATGGTGAATTTCAACTCTACAGGGCAAGTAGTTTGAGATATAAAAAAAGGTGCGTACGTCCGCACGTGCAGAGGCACCCCACCCCCGACTTGTGGGAAAGAGGCGACTGAGAGGTCCCTAACCACACACTGAATTTGAACACAATCGGCTCAGCCGTTCCTGAGATATAGAATAGGAGTGTGCACGTGCGCACGTGCAGAGGCACCCCACCCCTGACTTGTGGGAAAGTGGCGGCTGAGAGGTCCCTAACCACACACCAAATTTGAACACAATCGGCTCAGCCGTTGCAGGTTTTTTTTTGCGAGAAAACACTTCGCACACCCCTCACGAGGCACGTGCCACGCACAGTGGTAGTCACCCACATGAGTGAGCACCGGTCTAAAACAGGGTAGGTTGGATGGGGCTGCTAAGCAAAGAAGTCCGCTTGGCAATCGGACGTGTGGTTGCAGAGATATAAGCTTCTCAAAAGCGTCGTCACGGGTCGGGCCGGGCCGGGCCGCTCATATTCAGATTTTCCCCATACACCACGGAAAGACGAGCGCTCGCTCGTAACCAACATAAACAGGAAACTAAAATTATCGCAGACTTACTCCATATCCATCTTCGCTTCTGCAAGCTTTTCGCTTGGAGATCGTTGGTTGTTTATCGACGCTTCACGTTTGGAAATTGCCGCGTGCGCCAATTTGTGTTATCTGCTGCCCGGCTGACGCGATTTTCCGGCGGCAGCGACAGCAGGAAGCAGTAGAGGTATGACGTCATACACCGTACCACATCCCATCCCCCACTCAGTGTCCTGAATTTCACAAATATGAGTGGAAAGCCACACCCAAATACACTTTTTTGTCACGTCACTTGCCATCGAAACGACGTCACTAGCGATCGAGCTAAATAGTATTAAAAACAAGTCACGCTTTTAACACACGCTTAGTTTTAAATTATCGGAACAGCTATTTTTTTGTTAAATATACAACAAACTGACTGCCCGAAGCATCCATTTTGGGTTATTATCATACAAATTTGAACCTCAATACCCACCTCCTTCTGGAATAGTGACGTCCTCTCAGTATTCATCACACTTGCAACAAAAAAAAAATCAGGACACTGCCCCCACTGGTCCACGCTGATTGGTCGATACGCTTTGACAGCAGTAGGCAGCAGCAGTCAGCCCGTCAGCAGGCGTCGTGAACAAGGCTCAGGTATCACAAGCACCGGAGTACACGGCGGGGCACTAGATGTCACTACTGTGAACGACAGACCGCTTGGGACACTAATTTTCGGCGATAACTTCTAAATGCATCAACTGGCGTGAGCGAATTTCTCTCACTGGACGTGTAAGACCCGGCGCTAATTTGTATGCTAAAGGTTGGTTAGTGTCAAACGAAAATGTAGGGTACTTTCCATTCACTCATAATGTTAAAAGATAATGCGAGCTTGGATACATGCTAACGCCTGGTCGCTCTGTAGTCCCGCCCTCGACTCCGCCCACCATTCGCAACCGCCCGGTCACGGGTCGGACAGCGCCGGTTCAAGGTCAGCCAGGGCGAAGCTAAGCCCTGACATCAGAGCATAGCTTCACCCTTTCACGATAGCCTCTACCCACCGATTGAATTCCCTGCGCGAGTTTTAAAGGGAAATATACCATTTTCCACACAAAAAAGGAAATAGCACTTGAAATGGGAAGAAGCACTCAACTTATAAGTAAATCCAATCACATTTCGCATAAAAATGTCCCTAGCCGAAGTTATTTAAGCTAAAGTTGATAAGCGTTCCACGCTTATAACGGTCGGTACTCAGCAAGTACTTGGTAACGAATTCGCTTTCCTATTTAAAATTAGCTGTTCACGTATTGCTATTGATCATGAAGGTATGTAATATGTTTGCTGCACTCTATCTACTGCGAATATGTACCAAAGTTGTGTGAACAATCAACAAGCGTCTGAAAAAAGTGCATTGCAATCGACAGTTTAGTTTGGCACCCAACGGCGACCTATTAAGTTTTCTCGACTTAATTTGCACAAAATAATGGAGGTTTTCCCCATTAATTGTCAACTCACAAGTATACATTGCAATTACATTAACATTACATTAACATTGCAATACACTCATGACACTTTTGTCTGAACCATTTTTCCGTAATCAATCAATAAACATTTAAGAAATACGTCATGCATTCGGCGGATTAATTTTGCCCACTACGACGACTTATTTAGTGTTTGCGATTTGTTGAGAGTCCACGTTCTCGGCGCAGGTAATCCATTTATGGTGTTATCGGGTCCGTTTGTTTGGTATTGAACTGAAACGTCACAGAAGCTCCAAAGATGCCGTACTTGATTGTAGGGAAGGACGATATTGTCTGAGATCTTCATGAAACACAAATACTTTCTTTTTAATTTGTCCAAACTTCCAACTTTGAATTGGAGAATAAATGTATTTCATTCTTAAATTTAGATCACATCATTTTTATACCATAACGATTAACGGTAGCGAAAGAAATTGTTGCTAAAAAAATCAAAAGGTCTTTAATTCCCTTTAACATTACAAACGAATGGCAAGTGCCCTACATTTTCGTTTGACATTAACCGACCTTGATAATACAAATTAGCACACGGTTTGAAATATCCATTGCGATAAATTCGTTCATGTCAGTTGGTTCCTTCAAAAGTTATCGCCCAAAAATTAGGGTCCCAAGCGATCTGTCGTTGACAGTAGGCCCAGGCCCGCGGCACTTGGTATCCTTCACTAGCCGGCTATTCTGAAGGTGTGCCCCGGACCGCGGCACTGGGTATCCTTGACTAGCTGGCTGTTCTGAAGGTGTCCCGGACCGCGGCACTGGGTATCCTTGACTAGCTGGCTGTTCTGAAGGTGTCCCGGACCGCGGCACTGGGTATCCTTGACTAGCTGGCTGTTCTGAAGGTGTCCCGGACCGCGGCACTGGGTATCCTTGACTAGCTGGCTGTTCTGAAGGTGTCCCGGACCGCGGCACTGGGTATCCTTGACTAGCTGGCTGTTCTGAAGGTGTCCCGGACCGCGGCACTGGGTATCCTTGACTAGCTGGCTGTTCTGAAGGTGTCCCGGACCGCGGCACTGGGTATCCTTGACTAGCTGGCTGTTCTGAAGGTGCCCCGGACCGCGGCACTGGGTATCCTTGACTAGCTGGCTGTTCTGAAGGTGTGTCCCGGACCGCGGCACTGGGTATCCTTGACTAGCCGGCTGTTCTGAAGGTGCCCCGGACCGCGGCACTGGGTATCCTTGACTAGCTGGCTGTTCTGAAGGTGTGTCCCGGACCGCGGCACTGGGTATCCTTGACTAGCCGGCTGTTCTGAAGGTGTCCCGGACCGCGGCACTGGGTATCCTTGACTAGCTGGCTGTTCTGAAGGTGTCCCGGACCGCGGCACTGGGTATCCTTGACTAGCTGGCTGTTCTGAAGGTGTCCCGGACCGCGGCACTGGGTATCCTTGACTAGCTGGCTGTTCTGAAGGTGTCCCGGACCGCGGCACTGGGTATCCTTGACTAGCCGGCTGTTCTGAAGGTGTCCCGGACCGCGGCACTGGGTATCCTTGACTAGCTGGCTGTTCTGAAGGTGTGTCCCGGACCGCGGCACCGGGTAGTGGGTATCCTTGACTAGCCGGCCGTACTGAGCCGGAGGTTTGCCTCCTATCAGCTGATGAGGCGCATCACCACAGAGTAGGAGCCGAAGAAGATGGTTCCGCCAACTGAGATCCAGATAACGCGAGGAACCACGCCAGCGAACAAGCTGTGCAGAACATAACAATACGTTAACGTGGGGACTATGCCAGCGAACAATCTGTGCAGAACATAACAACACGTTAACGTGGGGATCACGCCAGCGAACAATCTGTGCAGAACATAACAATACGTTAACGTGGGAAGAACAGCAGGAGAGGACAGAGCCGCACTGAGAACAGGAGAGGACAGAGCCGCGCTGAGAACAGGAGAGGACAGAGCCGCGCTGAGAACAGGAGAGGACAGAGCCGCGCTGAGAACAGGAGAGGACAGAGGCGCGCTGGGAACAGGAGAGGATAGAGCCGCGCTGAGAACAGGAGAGGAGAGGACAGAGCCGCGCTGAGAACAGGAGAGGACAGAGCCGCGCTGAGAACAGCAGGAGAGGACAGATCCGCGCTGAGAACAGGAGAGGACAGAGCCGCGCTGAGAACAGGAGAGGACAGAGCCGCGCTGGGAACAGGAGAGGATAGAGCCGCGCTGAGAACAGGAGAGGAGAGGACAGAGCCGCGCTGAGAACAGGAGAGGACAGAGCCGCGCTGAGAACAGGAGAGGACAGAGCCGCGCTGAGAACAGGAGAGGACAGAGCCGCGCTGAGAACAGCAGGAGAGGACAGAGCCGCGCTGAGAACAGGAGAGGACAGAGCCGCGCTGAGAACAGGAGAGGACAGAGCCGCGCTCAGAACAGGAGAGGACAGAGGCGCGCTGAGAACAGGAGAGGACAGAGCCGCGCTGAGAACAGGAGAGGACAGAGCCGCGCTTAGAACAGGAGAGGACAGAGGCGCGCTCACCCGCTGACGCCGTTCTGGCCGCGGATGATCCGCAGCGCGGTGATGACGCCGCCGGACGCCAGCTGACTGTGCCGATCCGCCAGCATGATGCGAGTCTTGGCCACGTCCAGCGGGGTGGTGACGGCCGCCGACACGCCGCCTGGAGTACACAGACACACATAGTAACGCACAGTAACACACAGCCTGGAGTACACAGACATATAGTAACACACCACCTGGAGTACACAGACACATAGTAACACACCGCCTGGAGTACACAGACATATAGTAACACACCGCCTGGAGTACACAGACATATAGTAACACACCGCCTGGAGTACACAGACATATAGTAACACACCGCCTGGAGTACACAGACATATAGTAACACACCGCCTGGAGTACACAGACATATAGTAACACACCGCCTGGAGTACACAGACATATAGTAACACACTGCCTGGAGTACACAGACATATAGTAACACACCGCCTGGAGTACACAGACATATAGTAACACACCGCCTGGAGTACACAGACACAGACATATAGTAACACACTACCTATATTACACCGATACACATAGTAACACACCACCTGGAGTACACAGACACACATAGTAACACGCCACCTATATTACACAGATACACATAGTAACACACCACCTATATTACACAGACACACATAGTAACACACCACCTATATTACACAGATACACATAGTAACACACCACCTATATTACACAGATACACATAGTAACACACCACCTATATTATACAGATACACATAGTAACACGCCACCTATATTATACAGACACACATAGTAGCACAGCACCTATATTACACAGATACACATAGTAACACACCACCTATATTATACAGATACACATAGTAACACACCACCTATATTACACAGACACACATAGTAACACACCACCTATATTACACAGATACACCTAGTAACACACCACCTATATTACACAGATACACATAGTAACACACCACCTATATTACACAGATACACCTAGTAACACACCACCTATATTACACAGATACACATAGTAACACACCACCAATATTACAGATACATATAGTAACACAGCACCTATATTACA
>JAXIVJ010008706.1:52500-54284 GCA_036785665.1 Chirona hameri
GGCCGAAAGCATTTCCCAAAAGCACGTGCTAATGTGAAAGGATATCTCGGCATATGGTCAATGTGATTGGTTTCGGGTCAAGATCAGATAAATGGTATTCATTTCCCACGGCAGCAAATCAGTATTGGTATCCAATAGCAATAGTTTCGCCTGTTGTGGTGAATTATATACTCAAAAGTGCATGGTCTGCCTCACTCGCTGTATCAGCTCTGCAGTTTCGGTTCCATACATCGCCATGTTTGAGCACGTCAACATGACCTTTGTTGAGCAACCCTTACATAAGATATCTGCGGAAATGAGGGTGTACAAGGCGCGCACACCCTCCCCCGCATGTGAGACACGTCATCCCATCTGCCACATCTCACGTCATCCCACCCGCCACATCTCAGGTCATCTCACGTCATCCCACCCCCCACATCTCACGTCATCCCACCTGCCACATCTCACGTCATCCCACCCGCCACATCTCACGTCATCCCACCCGCCACATCTCACGTCATCCCACCCGCCACATCTCACGTCATCTCACGTCATCTCACCTGCCACCCCGCCGCACAGGCCTGCCTGCCACGGTTCCACCGGACGGCCCCGTCTGGCCGACCAAACCGCCTTCATCGCCTCCCACAGAGGTAGCTGCCGGCAACACAGCCACACCGGTCAGCTGATCGCCCCCACAGAGGTAGCTGTCGGAAACACAGCCACACCGGTCAGCTGATTGCCTCCCACAGAGGTAGCTGTCGGAAACACAGCCACACCGGTCAGCTGATCGCCTCCCACAGAGGTAGCTGTCGGAAACACAGCCACACCGGTCAGCTGATCGCCTCCCAACACCGGTCAGCTGATCGCCCCCCACAGAGGTAGCTGTCGGAAACACAGCCACACCGGTCAGCTGATCGCCTCCCACAGGAGGTAGCTGTCGGAAACACAGCCACACCGGTCAGCTGATCGCCTCCCACAGAGGTAGCTGTCGGCACCACAGCCACACCGGTCAGCTGATCGCCTCCCACAGAGGTAGCTGTCGGCACCACAGCCACACCGGTCAGCTGATCGCCTCCCACAGAGGTAGCTGTCGGAAACACAGCCACACCGGTCAGCTGATCGCCTCCCAACACCGGTCAGCTGATCGCCTCCCACAGAGGTAGCTGTCGGAAACACAGCCACACCGGTCAGCTGATCGCCTCCCACAGAGGTAGCTGCCGGCAACACAGCCACACCGGTCAGCTGATTGCCTCCCACAGAGGTAGCTGTCGGAAACACAGCCCACACCGGTCAGCTGATCGCCTCCCACAGAGGTAGCTGTCGGCACCACAGCCACACCGGTCAGCTGATCGCCTCCCACAGAGGTAGCTGTCGGAAACACAGCCACACCGGTCAGCTGACGCCGGTCAACGGCGCTCCAAAAAAATGTTTAACACGTGATGGTGGTCAAATGAAGCACACAAAGTATTTTGAAAATAATTAATGCTAAACACACCCAACGCTCAAATGTCAGCGGGAGCGAGACGAGGCAATCTCTGCCGCAGCGAATGAGTGGAGCCGGCCTCCAACTCCTGGACCCACGCGATCCCCTGGCGAGACGCCGATCTGGCGCGCTACCTGCTCCCAGCCTGCCGGCAGCTGTACCGACGCCGCCCGAGAAGCGCCAGTCGGGGCAGCGCCAGGGTCAGAGAGGCCGACTCGGCGCCCCAGCACTAGGTTGTCCCGGTTTACGTTTTTTTCTTTCTTTCCTTGTCTTTACTGAGTATTATTGCGTGTTACCGCTGTCTTTTTGTAACAATATATAT
>JAXIVJ010008707.1:0-47500 GCA_036785665.1 Chirona hameri
CAGTGCTTGATTGCACGATTAATATATGCCCGGATGACACTCCCCTTGTACTGATCAGGACATTCACTGTCGCCGCTCAGACAGTGTCCTCTATCTGTGGGCTTTCTGAAGACAGTCGTAACAAAAGTTTTATCCGTGGCATCAATGTGCACATCAAGGAAGGGTATTTTGTTGTTTACAGAGGGCTCTGTGGTGAAGTGGAGAACGGAGTGTTCTTCAAGTGCAGTTTTGAGGGAGGTCAGGTGTTCTTCACTTTGAATATCAACAAAAATGTCGTCAACATACCTGCAGTACGTGTGAGGCTTAGTGTCCATGCTGTTGAATGTCATTGACTCCACATGTCCTATGTAGGCCTCTGCGAAGAGCACACCGAGTGGAGAGCCCATGGCCACGCAGATTCAGATTCAGATTCAGATATATTTTCACCGAGGGTCCACATCAATGATGGCTTTTCACCTGGCACGTCAATACAGATAAAACAAGAGATGGGGCTAAGAGTCACTAAAGCAGTTAACACGGTGCAGGTAAGACACTCGGAGTCACATCAGTCACATCAGGGTCGTGCTGCCAATATTGCACGCTTCAGACTAGCACGGAAAGCTGGTGCATCCGGATCTAGCCCGTAACTGTTCAACAGTTACGCCATCCACCTGGCGGTAAAGCTGACCACTAGGGCACCGGAAGGGCGTTTCCTTGGTGCAGATTTCAAGCATTTTCTCAAGCACGTGTTTGGGAAGTTGGGGCGCAGGGATAGAGTCATTTTCATACACATTTTGTATGATAATGTCAATCGTGGCATCCACTGGCACATTGGTAAAAAGTGATGATGCGTCCAAGGAAGCTAAGATCCCATGCCTTTCTTTTACCTTTAAAATCTGGATAAATTCATCGGAGGATTTCAAAGAGTATGTTTTTGGTACATATGGGGATATGAGTGCAATTGATCACTTTCGCTACTTCATATGCTGGTGTGGGGATTTGAGATATAATTGGTCGGATGGGAGCCCCTTCTTTATGCGTTTTTGGATTGCCATAGAAATATCCCGGGTTAAACTCACCGAATATCCTGTTGAACTTAACACCTCCGATCTCAGCGTTAGCAGCATCGATAAGTTTGTTTAGATCTTTCTTCTGCTTTTCAATGGGATTTTTCCTCAGTTTCTCAAATTTCGATGTGTCTTGAAGTATCTCGTTCACCTTAGCCAGATAGTCTTTGCGGTCAAGAATTACAAATATTGAAGACTTGTCCGCACGGCGGATGATAATATTCGGCTCTTCTCGGAGTTCTTTTGCAGCTTTACGAAGTCTTGGTGTTACTAGATTACTTTTCGTACGTCCTCTGTCTCTGGTACCCTCAGCTGAAAGCTGTTCCTGAATGTCGGGGTTGACCTGGAGCTTACCATCTTTATGGTAATCACAAATCTGCTGGTACAGTAGTTCGAGTTCTGCTTTCTTTTCTTGTTCAAACAGGAAAAAACTCATGGTACTAGAAGCTGTTTACATAAGGGACAGGGACCCTTTCATCAACCGGCAAATGGACATGAGGGGTACCCTGTCCTTGCATGATGGGAGACCCTTGCTACCGAGGGGTGGGTGCGCACACGATTGATGTCGAGTATCGTGGCTCGTGCGATGTAATACTTGTGTGTGTGTGTGTGTGTGTGTGTGTGTGTGTGTGTGTGTGTGTGTGTGTGTGTGTGTGTATATGTGTATGTGTACTGTGTATGAATGCATGTATATGCATTGCCCTGTATGTATATATTATAACTGTATTAAATATGTATGCGAATCTTCGTTCCCATAGGAGTCGCCCGTATTTAGCCAGAACGTGCTGTAAAATATAAAAATAAAAACCAGGTCAATGAAAAGTGCATAACACTATACTTACTTATGCGCTCCCGAATCAACACGAATGTTGCTTTTTGTTTATGTGTGCCTACTTTGGATGTCTGATGATGCTAATAGTGTAATTAGCGAAACGTTACATGTACGCCAGAATATAGGCACAATACTACATCACTTCTCTATGGATGGCAGAACGATAATAAGACGTTTGGAGGGCCTTCATAAGAAACATACTAACGCTCGATATGCTGTCATATTTACCGATACATGTACATATATATATATATATATATATATATATATATATATATATATATATATATATATATATATATATATATATATATATATATATATATATATATATATATATTTATATATATATATATACATAATTAATTTTCAACTCCAGTCCTCTTTATCAAAGGCCTTGATAACCTTCTCTGTGATATGATACTCGATGCGTTGGCCTATATAATTCAATAAATGTAATAATAAGATATGTCGCAGTCGCTTATCACAAAGTTATGCTACAAATCCGTGATTTAGCGAGAGACAAGCTGACACCACCAGTCAAGCCTGAGTTACCTTCCACCAGTTAAGCCACGCAGTTAACACCACGCAGTTAACACCACGCAGTTAACACCACGCAGTTAACACCACGCAGTTAAGCCACGCAGCCTGAGTGGTATCTCTTCTAGCAAAACAGTTGAACCAGATACATTCCAGTCCGCAGAGGATAACACTGGCGACGAGGCCCAACGGCATGATCATCAGCAAGGCCAGCGAGTTGCCAAGGGACAGCGGTTCAGCGACACTAGGCGACACGCATAAATCCTCCCGTGGAATCCACCTCTTCTTCAGTTGTGACATGATTCCGGCTTCGTTAATTTTTCGCAGTACCTGATTGATGGCCTGTCTCAGTTTGCCCATTCCCTTGGCCATGACGATATAGTTTTTGGTTCCTTTTACAGGCTGGTCAACTAGGAGAGCGAGACTGCAAGCTTCACTACCAAACATGTTAAATAGTCCGTTAATATCCATGTAGGTTAGCACCCTGGGCTCGAAGAGGCGAACAGCGCTTCTTTTTGTTAAATCGTATGGAATAAGTCGATTTTTGTTCATGACGAGATCGTACAGTTCTCGTTCATATGGGTTCCTGCTTACTTGCCAGTCATTTAGAACAATGTGGCCAGGATATATTGCAAGCTTCCAGTCTGACTTTTCGGAGAACTCCTTAAGACTGCCGATAGGCCGATTCACGGTGACGACGGTCAAGTGGGAGATCAGGTTGGCCGTGTAGCTGTTGTAGATGATGGTGCACAACATCCAGGTGAAGATGGTGACGGTACGACCAGACAGAGAGTTGGGCATCGAGGGCCAGCCCTGATTCACGAGGGACATGAAGCTGGAGAACAAACACGTTGCCCAGGTCATCTCGCTCGCCTCTCGTCTGTCTTCGGTCCGGCTGAGATGCGCAGTGGCCTTGAGTGTCAGGGAGAGCACCAGCAGGGTGACAAGCAACACCCACCAGACGCTCATGTGCAGTGGCTTCAGCAGCGAGCTGAACATGTCACTAGTCAGGCTAGGCGTGTCGCCCAAGTCCTTGGAGAAGTAGAAATTGTCTTCACTTTTGTCAATCGGTACGGCGTCGACATAGTCGATCACTGCCGAGCGATCCGTTCTGTAGCGTAACCAGGTCAACGCCACATCGGCTCGACCGTAGGCTAGCTCCCCCACCATCCCAGTCCATGTTCCGTTCTCATCTAGACGTCCGAAGCCACCACCCAGAAGCGGCACCAGTCGGTAGCGAAGGTTCAGTGAGTGGGCTACCATTTTCCAGACTTCGTACAAATATCCTTCATATCTGTAGGAGCCATCGGGCAGAGGATGTATCGCGAGGTACGGAGGATCGTGAGCAGCGGTAACACGCAGTTCTGACCTAAGGTCAGGACCGCTGTCAGTTTCTACTGACCAATTGCTGCCGACAGAAAAGAGACCGCCATCTCCATGATAAAGCATGTAGGCCATTAATTTACAGACCGGCTGCTCTTGGCGCTGGTAATACACTAAATATATAGCCAACAGACTATCTGATCCAGGCGTTGGTAACTCACTGAGTCTACAGCCAACAGACCGTCTGCTCCGGGCGCTGGTAAGACACTGAGTCTATAGCCAACAGACCGTCTGCTCCGGGTGCTGGTAACACACTGAGTCTATAGCCAACAGACCGTCTGCTCCGGGCGCTGGTAACACACTGAGTCTATAGCCAACAGACCGTCTGCTCCGGGCCCTGGTAACACACTGAGTCTATAGCCAACAGACCGTCTGCTCCGGGCGCTGGTAAGACACTGAGTCTATAGCCAACAGACCGTCTGCTCCGGGCCCTGGCAACACACTGAGTCTATAGCCAACAGACCGTCTGCTCCGGGCCCTGGTAACACACTGAGTCTATAGCCAACAGACCGTCTGCCCCGGGGGCTGGTAACACACTGAGTCTATAGCCAACAGACCGTCTGCTCCGGGGGCTGGCAACACACTGAGTCTATAGTCAACAGACCGTCTGCTCCGGGCCCTGGTAACACACTGAGTCTATAGCCAACAGACCGTCTGCTCCGGGGGCTGGCAACACACTGAGTCTATAGTCAACAGACCGTCTGCTCCGGGCCCTGGCAACACACTGAGTCTATAGTCAACAGACCGTCTGCTCCGGGCGCTGGCAACACACTAAGTCTATAGCCAACAGACCGTCTGCTCCGGGGGCTGGTAAGACACTGAGTCTATAGCCAACAGACCGTCTGCTCCGGGTGCTGGTAACACACTGAGTCTATATCGGTCTGGCGTATTGTTTGTGGCGTTTTAGGCGCACCTACCATTGAATATGCAGCGGTCACGCCATTCGTCTGAATAGCTGTCAATAAGTACTTCAGCGGGCATTGTTGCATTGTTGATGGCCCGTTGCTCTATGTAAGTTCCGTCTTTTATTGAGCCCTGTCTTTTCATTGTGTTGGTTGCTACGCACAACCTGAGCTCCCAGGACTCTGTTGTGTTTGCCTGCGAGTTTCATTAATTCACTCACCTATTATGCGCGCCTTATTGCATCGGGTTGTTACGGTCTATTGAAGAATCAGCCTCCTCCACCCTTTCCCCGTTGTTATTGTGTGTTGGGTGTGAGGGGTGTTTTGAATGCAACCTCTCGAGAATCGTTCAAGCACGTCCGATTGTGCAACTATGCAACTTGCTGAATATTTTGTTTTATATTTGTTTACACAAATGTGGCCGTCTATTTGAACCTAATTGTATCAGGTGTTGTTTCATCAATTAACCCTATTCCCTGCGAGTGGCCAAAATTACGTTAACACGCGCAGTGGAGAGGGTATGCCACAACACGCAGTGGAAGGGTGCCCCCCCCCCCCCCCCCCCCCTAAGCTCTCCGAAAGTATGAGAGCTAGAAGGATCAAACTTACAAGGTGGGTAGGTGCTATTATGATCTATATTTGCCAAAATTTTCTTCGACATTCAGTCAATATATTAAAGGTCAAACGAGGTCACGCAGGTCAAATCTGGCCAAATGTCACAATTTTGGTAATTTGACCTCTGTGATGTAACAGGTCACCAGAAATATGTCCAAAGTTGTTTTCGGGATGAAAATTCATATTGTCTACCGAATGGCGTTTAAATCATCCAGATTCGACTGTTGGTTCCGCAGATATCGCTTTGCCGACCTCGATTCTGGCCACCATCTTAGACTGAAAATCCATATAACTCAAAAATGTATCAACCGATTTTCATTTTTTGCGTCAAACGATCTGCTATTGAGTTGGCGTTATTGTCGCGCAAACAACACCGCCCTGCTCCGCTTCGTTTCGAGCTATCCACACTAAAATCATGGGGGGGGCACGTTTGTGCCCCCCCCCCCCCTCCACTGCGCGTGTAAACCTGCGGGGTGGGGCAGATTCTGCCGCTCCCCCTCCAGAGATCTCGAGAACCGCTCGGTCGATTTCGATGGGAAAACTCCATTCGATTCGTCATGACAAGACTTTTTGCATCCCGAATTTTCTTTTTTGTTCAAAAATGGGGGGGCCAGGGGGCAACAAATACAAACAATTTGGGTGTTTTCGAAAGGTCATTGCGGTCATGTGGTTTGACCTATTTTCATGCCCCAAACGTTTTTGGGCTTCAAATGTACTGGTCTTCAAAATATTAAAAGACAAGTAAAAAAACAAAGCATAGGCGTATTTACGGGATGTAAAATGTGGGGATTTTCTGATAGCAAATATGTGATGTTCGTGATTGTTTGGGACGACATGAACGTCACATATGGGAATTATTTGCTCTAATTTGTTAAATGTAATATATTGCGCATAGGCGGATCCAGGTAAACAACGTGGGGGTACCATGCGCGTAACGCTTTTATCATCTTACTAATTTGAACTTGGAGTTATTTGATGGAGGGTATCGCCTCCCATTGTTTGTACCTGAGTGCGCCTATGCCAAAAATATGTCTAATCCCAGTATGTATGATGCATACTGCATTGACAATGTTTCTGATGTATTTATTGCACAGTAAACTACGAAGGAAGTATGCGCCCACAACCGCTTTCGTAACACCCTCCCCAAAACAGGAGCCTGCCACCGCCTCTGCTGGACCGATTTTTTCTTAAAATTTTGGCACAACAAGCACAATTCAGTTTAAGCAAAATCACAAAGTTTCCAGACGCCTAACGGTTTTCCCTAAAAAGCCTAACGGTTTAGAAGCGGCGAGTGAAAAACCACCACAGCGGTTGGAAACGGGCTCATGGGTGGCCTTTTGGGACATTACAATGTCGGTTATTATTGGGTGCACATTAGGGTGTATCATCGGAATATTTTATTTTTTAATTTGCTTTGTGTATATGAAATTATTTGTCACTGCTATGTTTGGATCTAGAAAATATCACCCCAAAAAAAAATGACCCAAAAACTGAGCCTGCGCCGAGAAAAACAATTTTGACTTCTGACAGCGACGCTCGGCGTTGAAGTCTCCCCGCTAGTTACGCGCACACAACACCACGCGGCGACGGGAGCCACGCCGCCACGCCCAAGGTCAGGTGTGTTTTAGAGCCTGCTAACGCGACTTTCACATGACATGCCGATTATATACGATGGATTTACCTCTACTACGACCATTATTTGGCATAATGATCCTAATTAAGATAAAATCCATAATAAAAAGGTCCTTACGAAAGAACTGTAAGGACCTAAACAAAATAGATTGTATGCAATTTAGGGTCTCTGCGAGGCGGCTTAACTGCCCTCGGTTGCTCCATAGACGCTTAAGCCAGGGTAGGTATAGATTCTGGCTACTGGGCTACCCCTGCCCGTAGAAACAGGTTGTGCAAATAGAGAACCTTCCCTTGGCCGGCACCGCTCGTCCCCTGCTTGTTTGCTTTCCCAGCGGACCGGCGCGGCGCCACACGGACCCAGGGTCTTTACTCGGCTGGATAACCCCTAGCGTTTCACTGTTTTTCGTCCCCCGTTCAGTGTGATCAGAGTGCCGAGGCGTCAAGCAGCAGCCATATCTCAGCAGCTCACCACAGGTCAGTAAAGCGGGTCGGTTTACGTTTGCCATCTATTGAAAATTGAAATTACATACATGGTCCCTCGCAACCGATCAACATCCGCATTTAAGTTTTGCCCGTCTCTCCTACAGGCGGACATCAAAACGGAAATGTCCCTTCGCAGTAAGACCAATCACTTCTCTCTTGGGACGCCCGATAACCTGCCTGCAAAACAGTTACCAACCAATAAGGATGTTGTTAACTACATCAGGCTCATCCATTCCGGGCCTGCAAAGTTTCGAAGGGAGATGAACACAGTTTTTAAGCCGGTCGCCGAGAAGATCATCGCCATATGGGCCAGCGAAGGTATCCCCGTTATGAAATATTTGTCAGTATATAAGAAAGTTGCGGAATGTTACAAGAAATTTCAAGCGCTGAACAATACAAGGTCGCAAAATCGTGAGGGAAAAAAGGCCAAGTCGAAGGTGAACGAAAAGTTTTTCGAAAAACTGTTTGACATTGCCCTTTGCAGGTGCAGTAGTGAACGTTCCTTCAAGTGTCCCTACGAAAACCGGGTGCCACAGATGGAAGCAAAATTCTTGCGCGATCAAAGGCGGCCTCGAAAAATGTTTTTGGGCACGCCGGACCATCAGGAGACGCGCCGATGGCGGGTCGCCGCGGCACGCAGGTGCCGGGAACAGCACGGTCCGGAGACGCCGTCGCCGAGAGCCACCAGCAGCGAGCCCGGGCCGTCTGGCCTTCAAAACCCCGAGGCACACAGTGCATCGGCCTCCAGCAGCACCGCCACCGACCAAGCTGGCACCGGAGGCTCTGACATGGAGTGGAGCGAAGATGACGGTACCGGTGAGCGCAATTTAGAAAGGCTTACTAACACGGCTCTTGCTGCTGATCGTTGCGGCATCCCCCACCGCTCTGTATGCGCCATTGTAAACGGCTTCCAACTAGACATCGGCCGAATTTCGGAAACCAACACGAAGCTCATAGTAGATCCGATGAAAATGTACCGCGAAAGGGAGCGCGTGAGAAATATGGCGGCCTTGGAGAGAGCCGAGCAGCACGGTCACATCGGAGCTTTATATTTTGATGGCCGCAAAGACCAAACATTTATCGGGAAATCGAGCTAAAAAAAAGGAAGAGCATGTGGCGGTGGTGGTGGAGCCTGGTTCACAATGTCTTACACACTTTACACCGGAAAGTGGACGGGCAATCCACCAAGCCAGACACCTGACGGACATCGCCATCGGCAACGCCGCCGACGTCCGAGTGCTCGGATGTGACGGCACCGCCGTTAACACCGGCAGGGATGGGAAGACAAAGAGACGGCAGGTGTGCCGGCTCTTTGAGCTCGGCCAAGACTAGCCCCGCCCCGTCCACTGGTTCGTCTGCCAGCTCCACGCGAACGAGCTTCACCTACGGGCGGTGTTCCACAAACTGGACGGCTCAACCACAGGGCCCATGTCCTCGGGACCGCTGGGTAAGGCTGCTAGTGGCGAGGTCTACCGCCTGGGAGTGGAGTCGTTCTGCGCGGTGGCGGGGCCCCTGCCAGACCTCTCGGACCAGCTGGCGACTGAGCTCAGCACCGACCAGCAGCTGCTCTACCGGCTCTCCAGAGGGGTGCATGCCGGCAAACTTCTGGATGACAGCGACGCGCATCGCAAGATCGGACCTGTAAATCACGCCAGGTATGCACGAACAGCTAGTTCAACAGCTAAACATTGCTCAAATTAAAATTAAGATACCTTTCAGTGCGCTGGACAAAGACAATAAACGGGATGTACTAATTATGGTAATTATATTAACTCAATAATATTTTTTATTGAAATATTAGATGAAAAGTGATTGAACAAAACAAGAATAGCTCATTTAGCCATTGTTGCTTTTTTAAATTATACTTAATGGTTTTATTTCCGCCTCCCACCCATTTTGGTGACACTCTTACGTTTTTGGAGCTTGTCATCTAACACAGTGTTGACGGGCATCACAGGTGGCTTACTCTGGCCGCGCTACTGCTGCACCTCTACACTGCACATAGGATGCAAATGAACCGTAGAGCCCGATGCGAGCATTGGAAATGTTAACCCGCGCACTGCAGGGGCTTTGCGCCGAACACGAACTGCAGGGGGGGTTGATTTCCGCCGCCCCTGAGATCTCGAAAACTACGCAACGTAACGAAAAGCGGGAAAAGGCATTTGATAGCTTGATACATGTTCTATCGAAACTATTTCAATGTTTTTTTAAGTCAGGTCAAAATTGAGGTCACCAGAGGTCATCAAAGGCCAAATTTTCCAGTTTTTCCTGTTTTAGGACATCGCTCCAGAAATTCCCATATATCTCAGAAACGATGATAGTTAGAAACAAACGGGAAAAACAAACGCCAGCCAGTGAAATTTATCATCTCTAAGATGTCCTCAGATATGATATCAGGTCAATATTTGAGGCTCCAGAGGTCAAAAAGAAGAAAAATCCTTTTTTGCTAAATCTATTTTTGCTATTAACTTTTTACTTAATAAAGATAACGGAGAACTGTTTACGCCATTGTGTTTATCTTGTCAAGGCACTTTGAATGATGTATATGGTAACCTTCCTAATTTCAAGGTCAAGTGGTGACCCAAGTAGGGCATTTTCCATATGGGAAGACGTGTCTCGACGAGACAAACACATTGATGTCTGTTTTACTTCTCTATCTTCATTATGTCGAGAGTTATTGACAAAAAAAAAGTGATGGTGACCTCGCATGACCTCAAATGACCCAATAGGGGTCACTGAACAAAACTTACACTTGGATTATCAAGAATATCCTATAATAACATGATCCAGAAGTAATTGGACTAGTACCATGCATATCCTTGAAATAGGAAGCATTTGTATATTTCCCCATTGACTTATTATGGGGAGGTTACGAAATTGACCTGACCTTAGGTCACCGATATCAAAATTCCGAGTTAAACGAATTGTAAGTACTGATGCCCTCATGACATCCTGTAAGTTTCAACCTGATCGGTGAAAAACTCTGGCTTTGGCACAACTGCAAACATTTTTGGTGGTGGGTTCACTTGACCTGGTCTGGTGACCTGACCTGAGATGACCCGAGCATATTTTTTCTCAAAGTGTGCGCAATTGATGTCCTAACAGGTGTATCAAAACCCGGCGGCGCTGCGCGCCGCCGTTTTTTCGCTATCTTTGAAAAACCTGAGGGGGGCGGAAATCAACCCCCCTGCAGTGCGCGGGTTATGTTTCTCTTATAAATAGGTACAATCATTGTTAAAGGAAATAGTTCACCTTCAACATGGGTTTTGAACTGAAATAGCAGTTTTGTAGCCCGTGTTGAGAAATCCTTATCTGGAACTTTTCTTGGCTGAAAAGACTCTCCAGCCGAAGATATTTGACTTTTTGGCGAAGGAATACGGCGCATATATGATGTACCGTACCGTCTGAAAGTGCCAGCACTGCCATGGAGCATGCGCAGACCAATAACGCACACCATAAAATCAATAATTTACGTCCTTCTGTCATGAATTGGCGCGATGTAGGACCATTTTTAAACAGAAAAAAAGAAACTGTATTAACAAATATAATAAAATCGTTTTCTGAAGAAAAAAATTGCGAAGGTGAACTATTTCCTTTAAAATATCCATTAATTGTAATATCATTGTAATATTTACATAATCAAATAACTAGTTGTTCCTCCTTGTTTATCTTTGATATTTGGTGAGCTGATAGCCAATTCAATTCTGCATCGGTTGTTGAAGACCGCTAAGCGCGCAAATTTGCGCAAATTTCTCCACGGAAGAAAATCTAGTCATGGTCGCCGCGCGTCGGCAGGCCGCGCGCCGCCCGGTTCAACGGCAAGGGGGTCGCAAGTAGAGTTGCAGAATTCTGGTCCCAGCGTCCCAGCGCTGGGACCAGAACTGGTCACGGTGGTGACTGAATCTGTGACTGGCCAGGCCAGCGCCATAGGGTGAGCATTGCAGCGCTGTGACTAAAGCTGTGACTTGCCAGCTCATGCCGTGGCCGTGACTAGGCTGTGACCAAAGATTTAGGATTTTCTGCACCTCTAGTCGCAAGGTACCGAGAATCGGCGGCGCAGCTAAACAGGCCGCGGTGAAGCAGTAAACCGGAGGGTTCCGTCAGGACACACGGCGACCAGCTCAGTGCGATAAGTGGGGCCGTGCAGATCAGTGATCGGTTGACACTTGGCCACGCATTCAGCAAATACCCATGCCCATACCCATGTATGCACCATTATTGTAATTTGATGTTGACATCAGGCATTCTATTGGCTAGTATGTATCATGCTTACTAAATATACGTGTGCTTACGTGTGCTTACTACGCACAGGTAAGATTTTTGCTGATAAGAACCCTCCAAAAAATACCTAATGTTTACATCTAGGTGTAATGTGGGGCCCTGAAATATACTTTGGCATTCAAAACTAACCCCAAAACGTTTTTGGTCCCCAAAACACGCCCCCAATCACAACAATGTGAAACGTCACATCCCTATCCCTCGGAGGTCACCAAAGGTCACGGAAGGTCAACCGAGTTCAGGAAAGGTTATAGAAGCTCAGACTAGGTCACCACATGTCCTTCCAGGTAAATTGTTTTTTTATTCAATCATATTTTTTAAATTCAATCAGCCTCGTTTCTATGCGGGTTTTGATTAAATAATCATTCATGAATACACAAATCCGGTGGCGAATCGGTTCTTCTTTGATTCAAGGGATTGTGACTGAACGATTCCAAACGATTCAATCAGAGTCGAATCAATGACCAGTCTGCTCCTGGGTTGGATTCAAACTCTGCCACAGCGAACAGGTGGCGCTACCATCGGTCCACCAGATGGCAGGACAAATAGCAATACCATGAAATATCGTCATGCTGCCAGATATGGCTAGTGACGGGGCCAGTTCCTGCTGTTTGTAGTTCATGAACCAGCGGGGCGCGTGACAATGGTGATTGGTGCCAGTTTTATGCAATTATCGCTAGATTTGACACTTCTTTATCTGCCAAAAAATATACGCGTGATGCAGTGCCTCACAGCCCAAATTTTCACAATGCTAAATTTCGATACCTAAACTGATTTTGGGACTAACGATACCAACAAACATCTTAAAATACCACGCAAATGAGACGGGTTTTAACTGTTTTGAAAATGGTTTTATTGATTAAATATGAAGTTTCTTATAACTTTACTACAATTATTGAATATTTTTGGGGAAATAAGATTATACTTTGTATGTTATATGTATTCGCTATCAAATTTTAAGTTCAACTTGTATCCGTCTATATTGGCCTTCTCTATTTCCGAGCCTTGATTTCCGGTTACGGCCTTGCGTTCGTTGTTCCAGGTTTTGTGCGCCGTGCTTAGATGGTGAGTTTTCCCAAGGCCGTATAAGAAGGTAGAGTCATCCAGGGATTTTAGCGCCCCGATCGCTGAACATTAGCGTGACGTCACTGGTGCGGTGGTCCGACTCGGCTGTCGCCGCACGCGGCTCGGTGCGGTGCGAATATTTCGAACGGGATACGGATAGTTGCACCTACCCTAAGGTACGATCCTATTTAAGATTAATTTTACCGCGGATAATTATCCCTCCCTTAATTCATGCTAAGGGGAGACGGCCATACGCTGCACCGGTCTGACGGAGGGCCGAGACGGCCATACGCTGTCCCGGTCTGGCTGAGGGGTGAAACGGCTATACGCTAGCAGGGGCGGATCCAGACGCTCATTTTTTTTTTTTTTGGTGGGGGGGGGATTTGACCTTCAGCAGGCACGTAGCCAGGATTTTGCGCAATGTTGTTGACGGGAGGTGAGGTCATCAAGAGAATCTCATTTTATATATTGTAAATTTGTTTTGCTCTCGGGGGGGCATGGCCCTCGTGCCCCCCCCCCCCCCCCCCCCACACACACACACTTGGCTTCAGCCACCCCAACTTGGACGAGGAAGTGGGTCAAATCCGGGGAGAAATCTGTATTTTGGTGGATTTTGATGGTACTTTAACCCTCGCCCGTGCAGCGTCCGATCAGTGCGTGACCGTACAGAGGGTACCCCCCCCCCCCCCCCCTCCCACCCAGCGTTTCGCCCCTAATTGGGCTAGAGCTTCGATTCAACAACGAGCCTGTTGCTTGTCACGAGAGGAAGCCATTGGTACCCGATCTTAAGGTCCTAGGTCATTAAGTGACCTCTGAGGTCATGTCAATGACCCAAAATTCAACCAAATTGTAAATGCGTATGAATTGAATTTAATCGAGCTAGAATCGCGAATGAGCATATAATTATGCTAAATGGGTGCCAAATTTGAAATCAGCGTCACAAAATGTCCTAGAAACTGCCAAATTCCAAAAAGGTAATGTCAGATCATGTCAGGTCATTTGAGGTCAGTGACCTCGGTTGACCTGTTGGGGTGCATGACCCCAGTGGAACATATAATTATGTAAAATGGATCCCATATTTGAAATCAGTATCATAAAATGTCCTAGAAACTGCCCGAAGCCAAAAAAGTAATATGAGGTCATCGGAGGTCAGTGACCTCGGTTTACCTCTGAAAAGGTCAATCGAGGTCACAATCTCAGTGGAAACCACAACTGTCACCTGGAAGCACCTGTACATATGATCATGAACAACAAACACTCGGAAACTGCACAAGTTACAAAGATCAATACTACGGGACGCCAGTTGCGCCTGACATGATCTTGAAAAACAAGTCAAAAGTCACGGGTCATGTGACCTACAACTTAAAACTTTCAGAATATGTGTCAAATTGTTCACAAGTAGGGTACTGAAAGTTTCATCGCAATCGGTTGATATCGACGCCCCTGCCCATCCCATCCCATCCCATCCCATCCCATCCCATCCCATCCCATCCCATCCCATCCCATTCCATTCCATTCCATTCCATTCCATCCCATCCCATCCCATCCCATCCCATCCCATCCCATCCCATCCCATCCCATCCCATCCCATCCCATCCCATCCCATCCCATCCCATCCCATCCCATCCCATCCCATCCCATCCCATCCCATCCCATCCCATCCCATCCCTTCCCAGCCACCTGAGGGTCCCAACCCCAGCCCCGTGGCTCAGAGCTGGCTCCACCGGACCGGCGGGACTGGGCTCTCAGCATCTGACCTGGTGACGCCGACTCTGGCCTTGGGAGACGGGGCGGCGCCGTGCGATGGTGGCTACCCCGCGACTCTGGAACTCACCGTGGGAGTGTGTCACAAGGGCGCGTCACAGCAGGGATCGGGGTGCGCCCACTGGCCAGTGCGGAGACTGACCGGTTGGTTAGTTGATGGAGGAAGACGGGTTAGTTGGTCAATAGTTAAACAAAGGTCGGCCCTGACGCAAAATAGCTCACTGGTTCAGCAAGACTCGTGGAAGTTGCCAAATTCTTGGGCAGCGTCTTAATTGCAATGAGGCGGCTACGTAGAAAAGAGACTGGAAAATCGCGGATTTTTGACTGGAAATGGGGAATAGGTGTGGCGGCTGAGAAAGAAGTCATGAGGAACGAAGATTTAAGACTGTGTAGACATTTTTTAGATGGGAATGATACGCAATAAACAAAATATGACGTGACAAGCAAAGGGCATATAATCTGATAAAGTACACACCTACCAGATGTATTTTGTATGCAATGCTGGCCTCTCCTCTTAACGTCCGATGGCTGTTGAGAATGTTGTTTTTGCATGTTTATCGCACTTGTTAATCATATTGAATGCAACCAATTTCCTAGAAACACCATCGTACGAGACAAAATCACGTGTTTACCGGAAAGATTTTGCTCAGCTTTAACGAAACAACAACCTATGTTTTTCTAGACTTTGTTTGCATACTGGTCGAAAGCATTACACTTTAAAGGGAATAGTTCACCTTTAACATGGGGTTTTAAACTGAGATAGCAGATTTGTAGAGCAGATCGAAAAATGGGTTGTGGTGAAATAATTACCTCGCTACGCTAAGTCATTTCGACAAAGGACTAGTGGGCCCCTTTTAGAAGACTCTGTTTCGGGTCTGCGAAACTTCACAACGGTTGTTTACGTTACAAGCAGCCTGCGTATATATGCCTAAAGTCCGACATTATTGTGTGCAGTAGCTTCCACATCCAAGCTACCATATGCATTACGTCATACATTGTCATGAAGTTTTTTAAGGCCATGAAGGAGAAAAGAGAAATATGTCTATTTCTCGACAGATATCCATCTCTCGTCCAAACAAATGACATATTCGTTTTTTTCAGCTCGAAATACCCCGTAAAGCCAAATTTCAATACTTTTTCATGGTGACCTATTCCCTTTAAGCGTATGTTGCACCGCATAAAGAACTGAAGTTACCTGATAGCATTTCCGGTTCTGCTCTCGTCATCTATGCCGTCGTGATGTCACGTAACGTACACGTGAAGTTTCGAATGCAGCGGTGGCGATTCTTCAAAACGGTTGCACGGCTGCGGTCGAACATGGCCGGATCGAATGGACCGGACTCATCGGCACCATAGTCTCACTAAAGCCATTGACATCGGCCGTAAATTAACACATTTCCAGACTTGAAAAGAAAATATAAGCAACTTGTACAAAGCAATAAGGATCGACTGCGATCAGTGGCATTGGCTGTGCCCAGTCTGCCACTTGCTAGAGCTGTTCCTTTGTGGTCCCATGGCCTTTCCTGCCGGCCCGTCATGACACACTGTGCTATTGTATCGCTCTTCCCACTCGTTGGTAATGATTGAAGTCGAGGAACAGTATGACCAAAACAGGATTATCACCGCCTCTTTTGTTGACTTCTTCTCATACAATTGAGGTCATTCGAAGTATATAAGCAACACCAAACATCGGAAGGCTGTGCCAATGTCCCATGAATTAACAACGCCTGGTGACCGGAAACGGATCCAGGATTTGGTCATGTGGGCCGCCACCGTGTACACCTTTTCTTAATGCGAATCGGCATCTGTTCAACTGAACGTGGCATAGGGCAAGTCATACCGTCAGTCACAGTCGAATTTAGGCACCCTTTTAACACTTCGACACATTTAATTAAATAAGAATATCATCTGTTCATATTCGAACGGCGTCAATGGACATCGGCAGGGGCATTAAATATCGACATGGACATTAAGTTGCGTTACATTGCATTTTGTTTTGCCAATTATCAATTAATTTAGGCAATGCAAACTTGATTTAGTTGGTGGACAAAATAGTACTTTTATTTCAAACAGATGCATGAGAATGAACCCGAAAGTAAAAATGAATTACTCGTTGCTTTGGATCATTCTGTAAAGACATTATGTTGATCAGTGGCGTCACCTATGCAGCAAATCCTTTACTGTCCTTGCCTGTTCCCGGCACACAAAATGACCTCAAGTCAGGTCAACATTTCTACGCTTTTCAGCGTCAAAATGCCGAGACGTCACCGTGCTGTTTGTGCAGAGGACCGCGAGCGGATGATACAGGCCTACCGGGATGGAATCGACTACGTTGCCGTAGCCCGGCACCTGAGTGTTCACCTGAGTGTTCACCTGAGTGCAGTGTTTTGAAATCGATATTCGGCAGGGTGTCTCCGAGGTACTATCAGCTTTGTTCATGAGGTGAAAATGAGGTTGAATGGATTTTTTATGAGTAATTTAATTTTTGGCAAGTTTTTGTTTAATCGACAAATGAAATTTCCAATATAAGTATGAACTATAATCTATACTTCATATATAACCTCCACAAGTGTTGAAGATCCAATGCATAACTAACATACTACATTGTCCTACCCATATTAAAGAATATCCTATGATTTTCCTCAAATGAACGAGATGACACTACTAAATAATTATATTTTGGAGGACACTCAATTTGCACACTCCACCCAACCATAAACAATATCTGTTTCCTAATGTCCTCACATTGCCTCATCATTGATCAAAAATGTATTTCCTCTTGATTTATAATAGTTATTAATCAATAAATGTATCCATCTCAACATCAATACAATTTCCAGGGCCATTGTATCTAACCAATGATCAGTACTCATAACATGAGTGCATTTCAATGCAGTGCAGGGTATTATTCAATCAAAATTAATTGAAGCCTTCTGCTTCAATAACAATCCCTCCAAAATTATACCACATATTTCACTTCCAATATGATAATCTTTGAAACATTATTTATTGCTTGTAAATTGTAATATAACATGAATTATGTAACTTCAAATTTGTGGTTGCAAAACTAAATTACAACATCCAATTACCATAACATTTATATGAATATTTTGAACAACGACAACAGTATAAGCATTTAAAGATGTAACAGTTGACCATTCTTAAAGCACCATACAGATGAAACAAAAAGACATGTTTAACACAGTAACGGAAAGTCGATAGAACATACCATTAAAATATTACCTTTATTTTCTTGTCTGAATGCAATTCTTTAAATTGTTACAACTACTATTAATTAATTAATATCAAATATTTTGAAATTATATTGAGATAGGTTCTGCCAATCTTCGGACATGTGTCTCAACGTCTTCAAAAAACAGACTTGATCAACACTGGGAGGCCATCTGGTACTTACTTCCTGACTCAGATTGAGATAGGCTTCAACCATTGAGCTCGGTGAAAACAAGTCCTGACTCTGACAGGCCATATATCCTGATGGCAATAAGGTAAGGTGAGGTATATGTCCTAACCTAGGATTTTACATGCTATCAGAAATCAGAATGCAGACCATACTGACTCACTGTGCTTCAGTGCCTCAGTATTGTTTACATTCTGATTTGATAGCATGAAAAGTCTGATGTTAAGATATGTCCAGCAGTTTACACTTTACCCTATGGCCTACCTCTACCACACTCAAAACAAGTCAAGTCAATACATATGTCTCCGAGATAATCTGGCTGTCTCGTAGGGCCATTCAAAACAGACAGCCGTTTTCGAGAGCATTTGATGAACTCACCCGAGGGTTCTCCGTCGATACTCGTGAGGGTGCATCCATGGATATCAAATTCTTATCTCCTGGTCTCCAGCGAGACAGCTTTCTGTCTCAACATAAACGGTAATATGATCTCACTGCTCGTCTGATAATGCACAACTATCTCGACCGATTACTCTTTATCAAACTGACTACTAAGCGGAGAACGTAGAGGATTATCGAACGATACATTTCTCGAATCTTGCGCGAGACATAAAAATACCGTCCCATCCCCTCCTAAGCCCACGCACAAACGTGAGTCCCGTCAATCCGTGGATGAAAAAAAAAATCCGTTCCGAACAAAACATGGTAGAACGGTACCGACGCTTATGTATGGCTCTTATGTAGAAATTGTCCACTAAAGGCGGCCGCACACTGCGCATTCGCCGCCCGATATCACTGCGAAATTCCTCCTCGGAAAATCGCGGCGATACCGCGGAATATCGTCCTTGTTCCGGCGGATTCGGCGCTGTCTGCGCGCGAGATTCCGCCCCGCCGACCTACAGCATGTCGCAACCTGCGCATACAGCCTGTCCCAAGGTAACTTAATGGCCATTTTTCGACGAAGATGTAAATTTAGAACCACGAAACTTTTACATACTAAATTTAACAGTGGCAAGAGCATGCTGTTCAAAATGTATACCTCTATCTTGCATATATTCACCACTGTTTGCCTGATCAATTTTATTGTCCGCGGTTCCGCAGCGTTCAGTCGCGGAAACAAACTCGTTCGAACCAGCTTTTTTCCGCCGGTCCGCAGATGGCCGGCCGACGATATTCGTTCGCGATTTTTGACGTTTCGGCTAACGCGAAGGCGGAAAGTCGCTAAAGATGGCGGAAAGTCGCAGCGATATCGCGACATCCGCGCGCCGAATGGCCTAGTGTGCGGCCGCCTTAACACCGAACTCAGAACACTTCTCACACTTGCTCTGAACCTTTACAATGAACTCAGTGCATCTGTTCACGCTGAACACCGGGTACTTTGGAAACAAGGCATTCGTACCATTGTAACGCCACATGCTGGTGCTGGTTTATGTACACACTTGGCTATAACCGCTAGGCAGAGGCTAATGTGCAGGCTTACCCGTGCAGGCCAAGGTAAGCCAACACATAAGCCGCTTTCTTGCACTTCCCTTCACTGACGTCCAGGCACGTGGCTTCAACGAACATCACCAGGTTTTCACCTTTGATTGCTTAGTGAAAACCGTATGCGCAACAGTCCCGAGAATAACCCCGTCCTGGAGATCTTCTCCAACGCACACCACGCAGCTCTCCACCTCGACTTCGTTTTTTGACAGCGACAGTCCGGCATTGTCACTCCGTGTGTCGAATGCCGATTGCCCGACACCCAAAGCCGAGGACAGGCCGAGCGTCTCGATATCTGAAAACAGAAGACGTGATTGAAGTTTTCAAAAATTGAAATAACACAATCCTGACGTTAACCCGGGGGAGGCGTTTAGACGCCCCCCCCCCCCCCTAATATTTTTTGTCGAGGATAGCGAAAAAACGGCGGCGCTGCGCGCCGACGTTTCTGGCATAGCTGTTACCACATCAATTACCCACAGAGTGTAAACAATTTGACTTCGGGTCATGTCAGGGCAGATCACCTGGCCAGGTCACGTGACCCCACCGCCAAAACTGTTTCCGGTCGTACCACAGGCAGTTTTTGGCCGATCAATTTCGTACTTACAAGATTTCATAAGAGCAATAGTACCTACAATTCGCATATCTCGGATTTTTTTATATCAGTGACCTAAGGTCGGGTCAATTTCGTGACCTCCCCATGATAATGGGGAAATAATCAAATGCTTCCTATTCTGAGGATACGAATGATATCAGCCAATTCCTTCTGGATTATCTTATCATAGGCAATTCTTGACGTTCCAAGTGAAAATGTTGTTCAGTGCCCCCTACAGGGTCAGATGAGGTCATTCGAGGTCACCAACACTTTTTTGCCAATAACTCTCGACAAGATAAAAATAGATAAGTGAAACTGACGCCAATGTGTTTGTCTCGTCGAGGCACGTCTCCCAATGTGCAGCATGACTTAATTTGGTCACCACTTGACCTTGGCCTGAGGTCAAATTTATAAGTTAACCTAACCTGGTCATCATGCATATGCTGCAAAGCGTCTTGACAAGACAAACACGATGGCGTCAAAATAATTTCCCTATCTTTATTAGGTAAAACGATATTTGTGAAAAGTGTTTGCTAAACAATAGCATTTTTGACATTTGATGACCTCTGGTGCCTCAACTATTGACCTGAGCTTAAATCTAAGGAGACCTTCTCGATTGCATTGTTCAAGAGCTTTCCATTGTTTTTTTCCGGTTTGTTCATAGCTATCATAGTTCACGTGCTATGTGGGGGTTTCTGGAGCGAAGTCCTAAAACTTGAAAATCTGACCCTTGATGACCTCTGGTGACTTCAATATTGACTTGAGAAAACATACCTGAAATAACTTCAAAACGCATTTTGACAAGCTTTCGAACGGTGTTTTCAGTTTTTGTCTGTGTCTCATAGGAGCCGAGTTAGAGGGGGCGTCGACCTCGGCCCCTCCCCGGTACGGCGACTGTGGCGCCGAGCACCGGCACGGCGCGGGTTACTGTCGGGGGGGGGGGGGGGTATTTCCGCCTCCCTCCAGTTTTCATTCATATCGGGAAAACGGAGGCGCGCTGCGCCGCCAAATTTGGCACAGCTGTTTGGTCATCAATCACCCACATTATGTAAAATTGTTGTCCTCGGGTCATCTCAGGTCAGGTTACCAGGTCAGGTGAACCACCTCCAAAAACGTTGGCGGTCGTGCCACAGCCAAAGTTTTTGACCAAACGGTTTTAAACTCACAGGATGTCATCAGGTGATAAGTACCTACCATTTTTTTATCTGGAATTCGTATATCAGTGACCTAAGTCCAGGTCAATTTCGTGACCTCCCCATTATAAGTAAATCGGGAAAAAAATGAAAACACGTATAAATCCACAGGAAATGGCTAAATCTGACCAGTTTTCAACAGATTTATCACTCTTGTGCCAAATGCAAAGCCCTATGTCACATTGGTCTTCTTTGACCTCTACGTGGTCAACTCAGGTGACCCCCAGGTCACGTATGGGGTTTCTTGAATAATTATTTACCAAATCAAGGTAGATAAATGGGGTTTGCTCCGTTGTATATGGGGCTTGGAGAAAAATCCATTGGTTTAAGAGTTGACCTTGACCTAAACTCAGATCAGGTCAATTTTGAGATATGACATAAGTAGGTCACCCAAAATATCATTCGATGTGTCTCGACGAGGCAAACAATAGTGAAATTTGTTTTATTCTATCATGCTAAAAGCTATTCCTCAAAAGTTATTCCTTAACAATAAGGCGATTTTTAGACTGTTTCAAATTAAATGGTTTCTGCTGACCTAACTATTGACCTTAGGTCAATTCCGATGAAACCTTAGCGACAAAAATGATTATCTTTCGAACGCTTTTTACGCGTGTCGCTAGCTCTTTTAGTTATCGAGATATAGACGGTGTTATCAAGGACACTCATATAGCCGAAATTTGACCTTCGGTGACCTCTGGCGACCTCAATATTACAAGACTGATATAATTTCGATACAGCTTGTCTCGAGCTATCTAACGCCGTTTTCTGCTTGTCGCTACGTTGCATGGTGTCCGAGATTTGAGAGGGGGGGGGGATCAAACCCCCGGCAGTTCGTGGTTGGCGCGAACCCCCGGCAGTGCGTGAGTTGAAATACATTTTGATCTGGAATACAACTACCAACCGATATAATATTGATGGAAAATCGAAATCAATAAGCTGGAGGATTAACCCGCGACTTACTGGGGGGCTATGTTTTGCACCCTTCCCGTTATTTTGTAATAACTCCTAAGCCAACACTAGTATGGTCACCAATCTTGCAGTACCTTCTCTCACATCCATTCTACACATGCTGGCCAAAGAAAAAAGATAAGGTTTTGATAGGTCAACCGGGAATGACGTCAGAGTGACGTCATGTTCTTCGGTTTTTGTTGAAAAATAATGGTTTTCGGAAAACCCTGTCAAAGGTACAATGTTAAAGATAAATTAAATTATCTTAAATTAAATTTCTGACAATAGACCGGGCTATCAAACTGCTATCTCGGAATTTTTAGGATTTTTTAATTCAAAATTTTGAGAAATCCAAATACATTTTGTGTTGTTTTTACCAAAATTTCAAACAAAAATCTAAATTATCCAAAAACCGGAATATATGTGATCGAGACGTATTCGGTTAATATGTGTACCAAATTTGAAGGAGATGTCTTCAAAATTGGCTCACTTATGACATTTAAATGACAAAAATCGACCACCTCACAGCATTACTATGCATACAAAATGCATTTCCGTTTTTGTTTTTGACTGCTATTTATATGGGATAAACAATGTTCTAAGGTAATTTTTCGCGTTCTAGACGAAAAATTAACCCATAAACATGTGTTACAACGCCTAATGATCGTAATCTGCAGTTTGACTCGTAACCTCGGATAACCCTGACCTGACTCAAGGTCATAAACAGCTTAGAATGGTACTTAGAAGTGTCAGAGACACGAATCATACCGATTTATCGACTGCTTATGCGTTTAATATCGCAATTTTGCGGGACAATTCCATCCATCGAGACCTTTTGACACGGTCAAACATTTTGTACTTGACCTAACCTGTGACGTCATCGGTGACACCGAGGTCAACAATATTAGGTATGCCTCGATAAGCTTTCAAGGGATATCGAATACCGTTTGAATTTTCACAATCGGTCCAGTAGTTCCGGAGATCCGAAGGGGGGGGGGCAAAAATAGCCCCCCCCCCCCCCCAGTAAGTGGCGTTATGGAATATACCCCAGTAACTCGCGGGTTAATGTCAACATGTCAAAAGGCACGAATACGTACATCTAGGTAGGAAGGTACAATAGGTAAACAACGACTACGCCAGCAATCGGTGGTCGGCTGTGACAGGGAATGGTATGGTCAGCACATAACGCACTGCGTACACCAGCAGTCGATGTTCGGCTGTAGACAGCGAGTGGCATGGCCAATACACAACACACAGGTATACCAGCAGTCGGTAGTCGGCTTAGAATGAATGGTACGGCCCGTACACAACACTGTAGATAAGGCCAGCTGTAGATAAGGAGTATGATGATAACCAGTCTGGTTAGAGGATAGATAATGTATTCCCTTACTTCGCTGTATCAGATGTCACGGCGTAGAACACCTCCACCAGCCAGTTCCAGTGATTCGGGCTTGGGCAGTCCATGTCAGGTAAAGCTGCCCTCGCTGACGACGACAGATGGTCCAACACCTCTCCCCACATTGATTCTGCGTGCCTGTCCGGAGAGGTTTCTGGTCCCCTTCTTGGCCTGCAAAAAAAAACATTAGGCGATTGTTACTAAAAAAAAATCATGCAAACAGTACATCTACTAATTACTGATTCACATTTCACCAAGCATTTGGACAGGTGTGCTATCTGAGATCTGGGTGCAAACAACACTGCTGGCAATCTCATGTGTCTATTCACCTCTCTGCAAAATGTATTGAATGCATAGTTGCAGAAAGCCTGAGGGGCTATTGGTCGGCCTGTGGTGCCTTCGGTGGACCTGAGGGAGCCTTCAGGTTAGTGACACAGTGGCACAACAAGGGTCCGCGAATAGCATATGGAAAACTGGTCAGTGGTTACAGTGGCATCACGTTGAAAACATAAGTACAATGTTTCCAAAAAATTATATTACTGGTACAATCAACATACAATTATAATAAACAAACCATTCACATACAAACTTATGAAGGAACAGCAAGCATATACATTTGTCATGCATGGCATGGCTATATATACCGCATAACATATCAGCAGTGTTGAAAAAGAACAGATCCCTGGTATGCCAGTATGGATATATTGTACATTTTAGTAAACATATCACTGAAATTGTCTTCTACTGTGGCTGCCAATTGACTCAAGCTTAAGTGTTCATCTGGTTGCACTGCATTATAACCAGAACAAATGTTTCACTCCACACTTCTCTTCACACATACCTGCAGCTCAGTGCACCAGACAGGATGTCTTGAGGGTCACCAGCAGCTGCATGGTATCAGACACTCATTGTCCTCACCAGCATCTGAGCTCGGAAGGAAGATGGTGTCTGTAGCTAGGCTGTGAACAAATATGTGCATAGTCAAACACACAATTTAAGACACTGATTATTTGTTTTTGTTAGATTGTGACATGACATTATTTAGATAGGCAACAATATTAACCTAACATTGGTGGAGTTTGTGAATGGTGGCATGGTGTTTTGATAACATAACCCCATGACAACTGTCCACCATTGTGTTGAAATCAGACTGCACAAGTGTAAACCACAATCAAGGTAATGCAGTTTAAAACATGTTGTTTATGTCATCTTGCAATATTAATTTCGCAAGGGGTAGACGTCGTTGACCACATTCGTATTGCAGTTTTTAGGTATATTTCGTTGGCACCTGCATTTACTCTGATCCCAAAATTTTACTACACAGTCGCCCATTTATTTTGTCCTGGTACATACTTCATACTAATTGTATGCTTTGTGTTGAACACATCCGCCGCACCGCGACCGTCGCTTTACCATCAGGGCGCGACGGGAGCCCCATCTATTATAACGTAAGCGACCCGACGCGAGCGCCATCTGTAGAGTTTGCTGAGACCACCAGTTGGGGTGAGGGGCCGGTGGCGGAGCCAGCTGCTTACTCACCAGCTGTGCGAACTGCGCAGCATTTTCTTGCGTCGAGGGGCGGTGGCGGCGCGAGCTGTTTCCTGACCAGCTCTGCGAACTGCGCAGCATTCTTGTGTCGAGTGGGCGGGGCGGCGCACGTGTCGGCGCCATGTGGTATGGTGCCCTGTGTTGTGTGTTCGACTACCGTGATTGAGTCTGGAGTCTGGAGCAGTCTCAATACAGACAATTTTGAGTTTTGTTGTGTATCGTGGACAAGATCTCAGAGTTGCGAGAGAGAGTTTCCGCGACATTTGGTGCCGCGAAACCAGGGAGTTGTGGACTTTCAGATTTTTCAGTCGTCTGAGACATTTGCATTGTGATTGTGACGGTGATTGTGACGGCATGGCGGATTTTGAACGCATGCAGAGACGCCGTGTAGCGGCCAAAGGTTGGGCCACAAGAGCGGCTAATGCGTTGGCTGATCTGTTGGATCAGAAGTCGGGTGTGGGAGTTGATCTCCCTGCTGTTCTGGATGCCAGGAAAGAGTGTGAGAGTCGGCTGGCAACATTTGATGAAGTCCAGGCAGCGGTAGAGTGTGAAATGGATGCTGACATGCTTGAAGCCGACCTGGAGTCAGCATGGGCTTTTCGTGAAGGCATCAAGAGGGTCCTGCGACGAGCAGAGGCGATGCAGAAGTCGGCTGAGGAATCAGGTCCGGCTGCTTCAGCATTTGGTGCCTGTGGAAGTGCTCGGCTTCCGAAGTTGGAGTTGCCAAAGTTTGATGGAGATGTTCTGCAGTGGAATGCCTTCTGGGAGGCATTTGTCTCTGCTGTGGACCAGACAGACCTGACAGACATCAGTAAGCTGACCTACCTCAGGTCGCTGCTGAGGGGAGAGGACAAGAAGTGTGTGGAGGGCCTCCCGTTGAGTGCACAGAACTACAGTGCAAGCTGTGAGCTTTTGATGAACAGGTTTGGCAGGCGAGAATTGGTTATCTTCTCACATGTGCAACAGCTACTACACATCTCTGGTTCCAGTGACGGCAAGCTCCAGCCACTTGTTGATGAGCTTCTGGTCCAGGTGCGGAGCTTGGAGGCGCTGGGTATCACTGTTACCCAGTATGGGGTGATACTGACCCCTCTGCTGCTGTCGCGCCTACCCGCTTCTGTGCGTCTGGAGTGGGCGAGGAGCAGCGTTGGAAAGGAGAGCGACCTGGGGTTTCTTCTACAGTTCCTGCAAATAGAGATCAACCGACTGGAGAGGTCTGGAGTCTACAAGGATCTGGCCTCCCCTGCTGGACGGCCAGCAGCTGCATCTGGACGGCTGGCTGCCGCCCCCACTGGGCGGCCAGTAGCTGGCCCACCTGGACGAAGGAGGGATGGACGAGCCACTACTGCAGCTCTACAGGCAGCCACACCTGGATGTGGCTTCTGCGGCCAACATCATGCAACAGCTAAGTGTTTGGTGATATCCCACCTTCCAGTGCGCGAGAGGATGAGGCGAGTTCGCTTTGCTGGCCTGTGCTTTCGATGCTTGAAGCAAGGTCACCAGGCGAAGGACTGTCAAGTGGAGTGTGAAGTTTGTGGTGGGCGTCATCACAAGATGTGTTGTTTTAGTGAACCAGTAGGGCAGAGTGTTGGGGGTGATAGTAGTGTGCCTTCATGTGGTGTGCCCTCCAGTGTGGCTGGCGGGGTCCGGGGTATCAAAGCGTCCCTGTCGTGTAACAGTGGGTACAACAAGTGTGTGGTACTACCAACCGCCTCTGTAGTGGTACAGGGTGTAGGAGGCCCTGTGCATGCTACTCTTCTGTTTGACACTGGGTCAGACAGGAGTTACGTATCTGAAGCCTTGGTGAGGCGGGTTGGTGCTGGTGCAAAATGGTTGGGCACAGAGAGTGTCACATATGCTGCTTTTGGGGGTGGTAGGTCCACCTGTGATCGAAGCATGTGGGAGATGACTGTAAGCGGATCAAACCTGGCTTGTCCTGCAGCCTGTGCTGTGACTGCTGTCCAGGTCCCTGTGATCTGCTCTCCCTTGCAGCGTCCTCAGGTTCCCAGGGAGGCTCTGGTGTCCTTCACAGGTGTTGAGCTGGCAGACAACTATGAGACTGACAAGAGTGTTGTCTGTTAACATCCTTGTGGGGCTGGACCAGTACTGGAGTCTGGTCAAGCAGGGCTTCATTCGCCACTCTGAAGGGGCTGTGGTGGCCTAGGAGACACAGTTTGGTTGGATTGTGTCAGGTGTGACCTCTTGTGTGTCTGGTGCCTCAGGTGGTGCAACGTGTCAGCTGTTGACCCTGGGTGACCTCCACGAGGACACGCAACCTCTGGAGCCTGGAGGGCATTGGTATCCACTCTGACGAGGAACCTGCCAGCTCCAAGGTGTTGGAGGATTTCAACTCCTCTGTCCGCTTCTGCAGTGAGGGCAGGTATGAGGTAGGCTTGCCGTGGAAGGAGGATGGTCCTCAACAGCTAGTGGACAACAGGTCCTCTGCAGAGCGTCGTCTGGCAGGGTTGTCCCGCAGGTTAGCCAGAGACCCTGAGCTGAGTGACAGGTATTCTGCTGCTTTGATTGAGATGGAGCAGTCGGGTGTCATTGAGGAAGTTCCCAGTGAGGAGCTTGTGAGCCCTCATCCAACTTCCTACCTGCCTCACCACCCAGTGGTGAAAGAATCAAGCACTTCCACTAAAGTGAGACCTGTGTTTGATGCATCTGCCCCAGGTCCAAATGGTGTTTCTGTGAATGACTGTGTGGAGACTGGGCCATGTCTTATCCCCAGTCTTGTGGAGGTCTTGCTGAGGTTTAGACGGTGGCGTTTCGCTGTCACAGCTGACATTGTCAAGGCCTTCCTTCAGCTCCAGTTGAGAAGAGAGGACCGTGATGTTCACCGGTTTCTGTGGGAGTGTGATGGCAGGATTCGGGTGATGAGGTTTAAGAGAGTGACTTTTGGTGTCTCGAGTAGCCCGTTCTTGTTGAATGCTGCTATCCGTCATCACCTATCAAGATATGACCAGTCACATACTATTACAGAGATGCAGAGCAACTTCTATGTTGATGACTTTATCTCAGGTGCAGACACAGAGGAGGAGGCGCGTGCCTTGCTCGCTGACGCTCAGTCAGTGATGGCTGATGCAGGCATGGTTCTGTCCAAGTGCACATCCAACAGCCCTGTGGTGTTCGACAGTGTTGTGTCCGAGATCAGTGAGGCCGAGAGCATCAAGGTGCTGGGCGTTAAGTGGATCCCGAATGATAATGTGTTCACATTCGATGGTGTGACGATCCCTGATGATGTTGTGCCTACAAAACGTGTGGTGCTGAGCTTCATTGCGAGGCTTTTCGACCCACTGGGTTTTCTGACACCATTCTCCATGGTGGAAAAGTGTCTGTTTCAGACTCTGTGGCAGCTGGGGCTGCAGTGGGATGAGGTGCTGCCTGACGAGAGCCGTTCCGTCTTCACTAGATGGCTCCACGGCCTGGAGTCTCTGAGGCAGTTCAGAGTCCCTCGCTCCTACTCGGCCCAGGGCTGGAGCGATACTGAGAGTGACGTGGAGCTGCATGCCTTCGGTGACGCCTCGCCTAAAGGGTACGGTGCTGCAGTCTACCTCCGTACTCCGATGCCAGACGGTTCGTTCAGTGTCTCACTGGTCATGGCAAAGGGTAGGGTGGCGCCAGTCAAGAGGGTGAGTCTGCCAAGGCTAGAGCTGTTGGGCAGTCTCCTTGCTGCGCGTCTGGTGACGTATGTCAGACGAGCTCTGCGTCTGCCGGACAGCACCACGTGTCGGTGCTGGACGGATTCCATGATTGCCCTGGGGTGGATTCGAGGCGACCCACAGAGGTGGAAACAGTTCGTGTATAACCGTGTGTCCGAAATCCACAGCCTGACTAGTCCGTCCGACTGGGCGTTCGTGCCTGGAGAGGACAACCCGTCCGACCTGACAACCAGAGGGGTGTCGGCGGAGCAGCTGATGGACTCCAAAGAGTGGCTGACGGGACCGAGCTGGTTGTAGCGTTTCTGACCTTTCAGGAGAGAAGGTCACCGCTGCCAGAGATCTGCTGCTGAGGCAGGCTCAGCGCCAAGCCTTCCCTGACGAGATGAGGGCTTTGGAGCAGGGGAGAGAGGTCTCTGTTAGCTCTCCCATTCGTGCGCTGACGCCGTTTCTGGCTGACGGTGTGCTGAGGGTGCGAGGTCGACTTCAGTTCTCAGACCTTTCGTATGAGGAGAAGCACCCCGTCATCGTGCCCAAGGGCCACCTTGCTGTTTTGCTGGTGCGTGAACAGCATTTCTTGTTGAAGCACGCTGGTGTTGCTTCGCTGATCACGGCCGTACGATCATCACTGTGGGTGGTCGGGCTGCGCGGTATAGCGCGCCGAGTCGTGAGAGAGTGCGTGGCTTGCCGCAGACATGACTCTCGTGCCTGCTGTGAGCCGGCGGCCCCTCTGCCTGGTGATAAGGTCACTCGCGCGCCGCCGTTCACAGTAGTTGGCATCGACTTCGCTGGGCCACTGTTCTCAGTAGATTTTCCGAAGAAGAAACTGTATGTTTGTTTGTTTACATGCGCTGTCACGCGCGCGATTCATCTGGAGCTCACGGGATCCCAGGCGCTGAACGAGTTCATGATGGCTTTTCGTAGGTTTGCCGCCAGGAGGGGAGTGCCGTCTGTCGTGTACTCGGATAACGCCTGCACTTTCAAGGGTGCAGATGCGCAGTTGCAGCGCTACTTTGGTCGTCTCGCTCCTGTCTGGAAGTTCATCGTTCCACAGTCTCCATGGTGGGGAGGTTGGTGGGAGCGTTTGGTACGCTCGGTGAAGGTGGCGCTCCGGAAGTCACTCGCTCACCGCTGCCTCAGCAGGGTAGAGCTCGAGACGGTTCTCAGTGAGGTTGAGGCATGTATAAACTCCCGCCCGATCACGTTTGTCGGTGATACTGTGGACAGTCCGATCGCACTGACGCCTAACCACTTTTTGACTGGTCACAGTGTTGGTTTCCAGTCCAGGGGAGTCGAGGATCCGTCAGCTGTGTCGGCTAAGGCGCTCAGCGAGCGGGCCCGGATCAGAGAGCGGCGTCTGAACAGGTTTTGGTCCGTGTGGTCTGACGAGTATTTGAGGAACTTGCCACCCGCCGTGAGCAAATTCAGATCGCGCGGTAAGCTGTGTGAAGGTTCCGTCGTCATCATTCAGAACGAGAACGCGCCTCGTTTGAGGTGGGAGCTTGGGGTGGTGACGCGACTCTTCCCAGGTAGAGACGGAGTTGTTCGGTCAGCTGAGGTGAGGACTGCTGGTAGCAGGAAGACCAGAGCCGTTCAGCGTCTCCATGACCTTGAGGTTACAGCTGTTTAGTTTCCTTGATACTCGAGCGGAGTCCTGTATCCTCATCCGTGTAACGTTTCGATGTGATATGTTCGTTACTGCAAACGTTCTAGAATAGAATGTCGTTTAGTGTATGGTCACGAAGCTCTTTCTGTAGTTGTGTGTCGGTTCGGTTTATGCGTCGTTGAAGTACCGTTTGTCGTTGCGGAATCGAGTGTACATGTTTGGTTACTGATGTTGTATAACTTGCGATGAGTATGCTTCGGGTGTGTGTTAGACCGTAATGTGGTGCATTACGGTGCTAACAGGTGGGGAGGGTGTTGAACACATCCGCCGCACCGCGACCGTCGCTTTACCATCCGGGCGCGACGGGAGCCCCATCTATTATAACGTAAGCGACCCGACGCGAGCGCCATCTGTAGAGTTTGTTGAGACCACCAGTTGGGGTGAGGGGCCGGTGGCGGCGCCAGCTGCTTACTCACCAGCTGTGCGAACTGCGCAGCATTTTCTTGCGTCGAGGGGCGGTGGCGGCGCGAGCTGTTTCCTGACCAGCTCTGCGAACTGCGCAGCATTCTTGTGTCGAGTGGGCGGGGCGGCGCACGTGTCGGCGCCATGTGGTATGGTGCCCTGTGTCGTGTGTTCGACTACCGTGATTGAGTCTGGAGTCTGGAGCAGTCTCAATAGACAATTTTGAGTTTTGTTGTGTATCGTGGACAAGATCTCCGAGTTACGAGAGAGTTTCCGCGACACTTTGTGATATTGATTCTGACAAAAGTATTGACACAATATATTGTTTCAATTAAATATACTGCTTTTCATATTCAAAACAAATCAATATTGTACCATTTTGTACATAATGTCCGCCCTTGTGGTCTTTTGCTCAAATTGTTCTCTGACACCCAAGCAGGAATGGAATTTGGGGACACTGGGTTAGGGCATGTTTCATAGCATTGGGTCAGTGTGGACGAGTTTGAATTTGATTAAGTGGTTGTACAAAGTGCAATGCCAGCACTGATTTCCTGACGACCCTCGACAAGCCTGAAGTCATTATGATAGTGACCCTTTTTGCATGTTGCATCTATCTGAAAGCTTGCTTTATTCCAGTAGCATTTAAGTTAAGTGCAATGAATCATAGGCATAGGAACAGGGGCTGGGGGGGGGCACATCCCCCACAAGGCGGGGTGTTGGTGGTGGTCATAGGCAGGGGGTCCTCTCCGCCTCTTTAACATGGGCAAAACAAATGTGACAAAAAAGAGCAAAAGGTGTGACAAAAATTAGCAGCGTCCGCAGCTCGGCCGTGTTCATTTGGCAACATTTCCTACCTGGTTTGCATAGCTTTGGGCGGGGACCAGGGGCCAACAGCCCCCACTTTTCTGCCATTTTGTTTAAAAAAAGAAAGTATTTTGCTTGGTGAGTAAAAGTTTTAATAGCAAAAGATTCGCCAAGGTGAGAAGAGCCTAAATCTGCAAATCAATATTGCATAGGTGGTTGGGTTTCTCTCAAAACTAAATCAAAGTTTCACGGCCCCCACTTTCTGTGACGTTCCTACATCCCTGAAATTAATACCTATGCAAGAAACATACAAAATGAATTGTCAGGCGCAGATATAAGGGGGGCGTTAGGGTGCACCCCTGACCAAAATCCTGGATCCGCTCCCGATTGTTAAGTAAAGTTTGCAGAAGGTGATGGAGTGTTTACAATTTATAAAGAAATGATTACATTACAGGAGCAAAACATATCCAATATATACCAGATATTGATATTGGGATATTGACCAGATATTGACCAACCCCGGCTGTGACCAGAAATCGTACTTTGTACAGCATTGCAGTTGCACCAGTAAAACCATCAACACTGCCATTGTGGCGAGTATTGGTGCATTCCTTGTATCAAACAAAAATTCAACGACATGATGTACTTTCACAATTTAATAATAATAATGCAAATTAACTTACCATTGTATATCCAGCAGCCAGAAACCCTACATATGGCCTTGCAGAAACCGAAACACGCTGGAGCGGTTGAACGCAGTTTACAAATCTTTTCGAACCGTGTTTTGCGCCAAGTTTATTTCAGTCAGCTGATAATTGCATATTCATAGCATGACATGACAGACACATTGGTTCAATATGTTTGAATATGGCTTGACAAACAGTCTCCATGACAATCATAAAAAATACAATTTGCAAATCAGTAGCTGCAGAAAAAGTAGGTAATATTGTTAAAAAATGAATAAATCAATATTCAAAATGAAACATTAGCTTTTATCAGCTGACTCAGGTTTTGGCATTGCGGAGTGTTCATGTTGTTGTGTGAAGTGAATGGGTATTTCGTTTCCAAATGTGCGGAATCGTAAAATGTATGAGACATCCAAATGGGACTCTGCGAGTACTTTCGTGGAACTCGGGAAATTACATAAATGCGTCCAAGTGTATCCTTCCGTTGGGTGAATCTGCCCCCATCTCGTCGGAGATCACTCACATTGATTTTTTGCTAGAACTACACTGTTGATATGACTTGGAATTATCTGATAAGACGAAAACACTTCAAGACATTTGTAGTGTCTTAAACAAGATAGGCATGTATAATCCTGAGATACAAAGAAAAATTATATCAACCCTGCTTTTCAGTGCAATAAATGTATTTGGACACACACTGGCTATGTGTTCACTCATTAAATACTTATCTGACTCTGAACAGCCTTTTGTTCACACATATTCTTTTCAGATTACAAAAAAAAAACATTAACACATGAAAAAAACTGAAAATATTAACAAATATTTGTAAGAAACACATTTATTTTTACAGGGCTGTCCAACACTGTGCTTCCTAAGAAATCCCAGGTTCTGTCCAAGTCAGTTTGGGGGTTTAACCCATCCGGGCTAACCCGGGACCGGCCCTGGCACGAGTTGCAGGGTCGGTCGGCCCGCCGGTCGTCCGGGACGCCGGCATGCTTATTGCCGGCGTTTCGGACGCTCGGCCGGTGGACAGGGGCACCGCCTCGCGAAACGAACGCGTGTAACGTGAGGCGGTGCGGGCGGGGGCGGCGGCCCGTCTGGAGCGCCGGGGCGGTATCCTCCAGCCCTCCCCGGTCGGGGAAGTAACCCCCAGACCTCCCCGGATCCGGGACGGTTTGCCGATGCTACTGGCACCGTCCCGGCTTGGCCAGACGGGCCGCATACATAAGTGCCTAGTAGAGGGATAGTGTGGTAGTGTGTAGTGTGTGCAGTGTGCAGTGTGTGTGTACCGTGCTGTTTGCAAATACATGTACTTGATTTTTTTTTTTAAAGAAAGAAAAAAAGTCAGGTTGGGGGTGGCTAGGTTGAGAACAATGAGAAACCTTGATCAAATAATTTGGAAATGGACAAACTGATGAGCTCACTCATGTAATAAATATTTGACTTCAAGCAATCTTTTGTTAACATGTATCTCTTGCAAAGTACTACTTAAAGGAAAACGTTCACCTTGGAAAATTTTTACCAACACGATTTGATTATATTGTTTAATTAAATGTATTTTTATATTGTCAAAAATGGTCTTATATCGCGCCGGTTCAGGACAGAAGGCCGTAATTTTGTATTGTTTATCAAGACTCGCATTGATAGACTCGCATTCGAGATGTGCCAACCGGCGGCCGGCGTTCGCTTGCTAGCACCAGCTGCAAGCTGATAGCCCGCCCAGCTGCAAGCCCGGGCCTCTGCCCGGGCTGAAACCAGTACAACATTCTTTCGCCAGCACCGCATTCCTTCGCCATAAACCCAAATATATTCGGCTGGAGTCTTTTCAGTCAAGAAAACTTGCAGATAGGGGTTTCCCAACACGGGCTACAAAACTGCTATCTCAGTTTAAAACTAATGTTGAAGGTGAACTATTTCCTTTGAGGTCAAGTTATGCAAAACAGCTGAAAGCTTCCTATTTTTGTTGTTGTTGTAGGAATGCATAAATTCTTACAGGATTTTCCAACTCCAACACTATGCTTCGTAAAAAATATCCTAGGTTCTGTCTCCTCCCATGAAGACTCAAACATATTAACTGCGCCAGTATTTGTAAACGATGCGTCAGATGCGTCAATTCAGGACAAGGAAAGCAAGGCGATGCTAATTTCTAGGCCTAACATAATCGCGAGGTGGATGGCGAGGTGCTTTGGCCGAACAGGTTGGCACTTATTCGACAATTTTGGCACTGAAATACCATGGAATGATACACAACTAGGTTTTCGATAAGACAATTCATCAATTCAGTCGAAAACAACTAATATATTTTGTAACATGTTGTATTTGTTTTTGCAATTAGTGCTCAGATATTTGCAGGGTGTCCAATGGACACTCGTCCTCATCATGTCAAAAGTGGCAGTAAACTTGAATGTCTTTTTGAGAAGTTTACTAATTTTCACAGAAGAAAAGTATTATTCCGTAACCAGTAGATGATTTTGTATTATTGTATATATCAACGGCTGTATTACTTGTCTTTGCGTTTGGGAAAAATGCAACAAATTACCAACAACAGAGTCTGAAAAGGCAGCGCGAAAATAGTAAAATAAATACAAGGGTTAACATAATTTGGCATGACATTCAAACGAATGGATGAAAATGCACGAAACTTTCCGAAAATGTACACAAGTGATTGCTTTATTTAGTGACATAATTAGTTTCTTTTGCCGTTTATTAATTTCCGTCATTGAAATTAAGATCCAACAGGGTGTCAATCGACCTCGTTTTCGCCTCACGTTTTACGAGGCTACTAAATTATGACACGTATACCATCAGGCCTAAAATTATTATTTCATGAGCCAGATACCAGAATACTGTGAACATTTCCCGCAATATTGCGTACTTTGTGTTACTGGTAACTACATTTTCGCAGAAAAGCCAGGAATTTGAATGAAATTGAATTCATGTTTTAGTTCTGAGATGATAATAGTCTAGCTCCATGGGCATAAGCCACTCATTGAATTTTCGCGAGGCTAAAACGCGACTTTTGCCATTTCCAGTGAGGTGAAAAAGAATTCACCTAGGTGTCATTTTTCACCCAAAACACTTTTTTTCAGAACACTGCCTGAGTGGCACCTGAGTTTCCGCAACGTAGACCAAATAAGTATCTTGGATGGTCTGGTGTAAAACCGATTAAACCAAACGGTACCTGTTGCGAACCTACACACGGAATGGACACAATATAATTACAACTTTCTAAATTGCAATTTTGCCGTCAACACAATATAATTACAACTTTCTAAATTTCAATTTTGCCGTCAACGAAACTGAATGACGCTTCCCTAAGTCAACTAAAACTTGTCTATATCTGATGAACGCTGTCGGCTCCATTGCATTATGTCTGAATCCAGTGACCAGTGTTAACACGGTGCACTTTGTAGATTTCCAATGCCCTTTGCCGCGGGAGTGTGTTACGCCGATGTGAGGTGCACTATGTCAAACAGTATGTTAGCTGACGGCATAAATGAGATCTGCCAAGTTGAGCTGAACAGACGCCGATTCGCATTAAGAAAAGGTGTACTAGAGGGCACCTCATACTTTGGCGAGCCCTTCGACCCTGGTGTCCCCTATCCAAGTATAGGGGGAACACAAAAAACTTCCCTTTGAATTTTTGCATATAATTTGATATTAACGCTAAAGCGATTACTTTTATGAACCTAGATCTGTTCAGAACTACATTTTGTACAAACTGGTATGTTTCATTTATTGAAACAATGACAGGAATCGAAACTGTAGTGAATATTTACGACGAGACATATTTCATGTTTTACGCGCGACTATTCAGTTAGTGTATTCCTCTGTGCGGACCTGTGCACCTTTGTCCCGAATCACGCGCGAAGTCGACTGGGGATTGACCCGATCAAGCGTCGGTACAGAGCCTTGTCTTGGCCTATCTTCCTCCAGGCCCGGTTTATTGCAGCTCTCAGCTGCCGCTTGGTTTGTGGGTTGCCTGCGTTCACAGCATCTTTCATGATCACCCACACATGCTATATGGGTCAAACATAAGCGATCCTCTTCCCTTGTTTCTCGTGCGGGACTCGTGGAAAAGTCTTTCCACCGCGTCCAGTGCCGCCCTGGCCCTGTGGATGGTTGCAGGGTCATCTTGTTACATTGCACGTGGCAACGTAACCTTGACCTCAGGGCCGATGGACTCCACCAGGTCGGCGTACATGGCGGCTTTCAGAAAACTTGGCCCATAGAACATGTGTAGGCGATCGCGAAAGATGCTGAGAACGCAGACAACCCACAAACCAAGCGGCAGCTGAGAGCTGCAATACACCGGGCCTGGAGGTCAAGACTCTCTATACCGCTCTGTACCGACGCTTGATCGGGTCAATCCCCAGTCGACTTCGCGCTGTGATCCGGAAAAAGGTGCACAGGTCCGCACAGAGGAATACACTAACTGAATAGTCGCGCGTAAAACATGAAATATGTCTTGTCGTAAAAATGCACTCGCAGTTACATCATTGTTTCAATAAATGAAACATACCAGTGTGTACATAATTTAATTCTGAACAGATATAGGTTGTTGAAAGTATTGCGCAGTAGCGTTAATATCAAATCATATGCAAAAATTAAAAGGAAAGTTTGTTATGTTCCACCCTTTAGGTCATCTGTAGGTCAGCATGATCCCTCTAAATGTTGGAATGAGCCCCTCTAAAGCTGAATTGGGCCTCTGAGGACTAGAATAAGACTCTAGGGCCGCCAGCATGGGTCTTCTACAGAGCCTCGGCTTTGGGTACTTCGAGGCTCAAGAGCGGGGTTATGCCCCCCCCCCCCCCCCGCCTTCTGGATTCGCCACTGGTGATGGTCCAGTAGCCACAAATAACGTCGAAGGATTCATACTTTCCTCAATAAAAACGAGCGGATGCGCATACTAATCAATATAAAATATACACGAGTTTACCACCATGTACTACAAAGGCGATATTTAATTGAAATTTGATCATGATTCGTTAGTAGCAAAATGTATTCTGCATTTCATAAGCTTGTTCGATCTGCATCTTTGGAATATCACGCTCGTAAACCGTGACGCGTTGATCTAGGTCAAATCGTGCCCAGTCTGGCAAAGCCTTGGGTTGTCACGTTTAACACGATTTTTCCCTTTTCACTTGGGAGCCAAGTGTACGAGCGAATCATGGTCCCACGTGTACATACATGCTCACGATTGTTGTAATGACTTGTCCTTGGGCCGTCTAGATCGTGTAATTTCTGTATCACTGTTGTGCAATGTGTGTGCCTGGGTGCAATGTGTTGAATTAATTGCGATTTTAATACTTATGTATTTTATTTGACATTTTGATATCCATAACTTAGGTAAAGGGAATGTTTCACCTTGGTATTGATTTTGAACTGAGATAGCCGTCTGTGGCCGTTATTGAAATGTCGAAAATACTAAGGTCATTTTCCCCAAAACTTAGCCGTTTTTAAGCAATTCAATTTATAGTTTCCAAAATGGAGTCTGGGCTAGTGCCGCCGCTGATTGGCTGACAGCGACTTTTTCAGCCCATCCCACTTTGTCAGCCAATCAGCGGCGGTATATAGCTCAATAATGACGTCATCATCCCAAATGTAAAAACTTAATTTGTATAAAGTTAAGTGACTTTTAGAGAGAAAAAATATCACCATCGTTTTCAGCAGCACTTACTTCATATTTTCGACTACAACCAGCGTGTATTTGACAACTTTCAGAAAGTTGAAACATTCCCTTTAAAGGGAATAGTTCACCTTTAACCCTTGCCAGTGCAGGGGGGTTGATGCCACCACCCCCTCGATTTTTCGGGAATAACTCGCGTAATTATCAACCGATTGCGATTGAACTTTTAGCACCCCTACTTGTGAAAATTTCACACATATTCTAAATTTATTAAGTTGTAAGTTACATGACCCGTGACCTCTGACCTGTTTTTCAAGGTCATGTCAGGCGCAACTGGCGTCCCGTAGTATTGATCCTTGCAACTTGTGCAGTTTCATAGCGTTTGTTGTTCAGGAGCATATGCACAGGTGTTTCCAGGTGAAAGTTGCGGTTTCCATTGAAATTGTGACCTCGATTGACCTTTTCAGAGGTCAACCAAGGTCACTGACCTCCGATGACCTCATATTACTTTTTTGGCTTATGGCAGTTTCTAGGATATTTTGTGACGATTATTTCAAATGTGGGATCCATTTTACATAATGATATGTTCCACTGGGGTTATGCGCCCAAACAGGTCAACCGAGGTCACTGACCTCAAATGACCTGACATGACATGACCTTTTTGGAATTTGGCAGTTTCTAGGACATTTTGTGACGCTGATTTCAAATTTGGCAACCATTTAGCATAATGATATGCTCATTCCCGATTCTAGCTCGATTAAATTCAATTGATACGCATTTACAATTTTGTTGAATTTTGGGTCATTGGTATGACCTCAGAGGTCACCTAATGACATAGGGCCTTAAAATCGGGTATCAATGGCTTGTTCTCGTGACAAGCAAGACGCTCGTTTTTGAATCGAAGCTCTAACCCAATTAGGGGCGAAACACTAGGGGGGTTGTACCTCCCTCTCCCCCCTGCACGGTCACGCACTGATCGAACGCTGCACGGGCGAGGGTTAACCCGCCATTGACTGCGGGGGGCGTTTTTCGCCCCCTGACGAACTTTTGCAATAGCTCACAAACTAATAGCACTATGGACGTGAAACTTCAGGTACCTTCTTCTACATCAATGATACTTCTGTGCGAAAATGAAGAAATTTCGTCGATTTTTTTATCTCGAAATATAGCGAATTTAGTCACTATAAACGAGATTGACACAAAAATCAGCTAAACTTTAGCAGGCCATACAAATGTCATATTTGAAGCAAAATGCAATCGAAAAACGCCAAAAGATAGGAAATAGCACGGGCTACAGAATGTGTATCTCGTATTTTTTTAAATTTGGTTTTTGACCCTCAACAATGCAAAACACTTTTTTTCCTCCGAAAATTCCCCTTCCCCCCCCCCCCCCCCCGCAACTCTACATTTTCAAATATGTTCACAAAAAAAACGAAAGATATGTGTAACAACCACATATGGACAATACCCAAACCAAATGTAAAAGCAATATCTTTATTTTGGACTGACTTATTGCTCCCTAAGTATGAGTAACTCATGACGTCATATTTTGAAATTGCGTTGTTTGGCTTTTAGTGACCAGATACAAACAAATAAATGTGTTTCTGAGACAAAACTGGTCACAACAAATAATTGTGTTTTGAGACAAAACTGGTCTAGACACATGTCGTTTGTATTCGATTTATCAATTTCACATTTTGACTGTGACCTGACCATGACCTTATATGGTATCAGATTGTAAAAATAACTGCTACTATCGACTTATACGTATAAAATAACCCATGATGTGTCGCGTGGCTTTCGTAGACCTGTGACCTTTTGTGACCTGACCTTGACATTGACCTTCACTTACAATTTCACTTTTGCTTATGCGGGATATATATTATACTTTGAGAGCACGTTGTGCGATAATAGTTACAATCTAAGGCTTTGGATAGAAAGAATGGCCCAAAAACTCAAATATCTCAAGTTTACCTTTGACCTGACCGTGACTTGACACGTGACCTTATTTGAAAAATTTCAAGACAAGAGTATCAACTAAGTTGTATTTCCACAAATAGCCACATATGGTTGGAAATCTGCAGTGTTTTTATTTAAGGTAATCAACTCAAACATTTTGACACAAATTGTGGCATTTTTCGGAAAACGAGAAAGCCACAACAAATTATGCCTGGCTTCAGAATGATGAAATAGTGATGAAATAGTGATGAAATAGTGATGAAATAGTACCCAACTTCCGTCAATCCTTGGAGAGTACATATGTATGTAGGAATGATTAGTTAATCATATCTTAAATTTATGTGTTGTCCTACTTTTCGAAATTGCAATAAGAAATTATCTGACCATTGACACCCGCCACCTAGGTCAGTGACTTGAGCAAGCATGACGCTAAAAAGCAGCACGAACATGCTGAAACGAACTAGGAACGGGCAAGGAAAATTTGCGCTCATTCCTGTTTCTACCATTTTCGAGAAGCCTCAGCCAGCCCCTGACTTGGCAGCCCCTGACTTGCCAGCAAACCACTCAGGGAACTGGCTAAGTGGGTTCAGAGCCTAAAAATGAAGACAGCGCTGAGTCCAATACACGAACAAGTGGTGGATAGACTACTAAGTTTGGAATGTTTACGGGAGACTCAGGTCCATTGCTATTCGAGCTTTGGACAGTTTTTCATTCAGATCGTTCTTTTTATGAATTTAGCCCGTATGTTTGGATAGATTGATCTTAGGATCAGAAACATTCCCTAACCATAGCTTGTTGTGTGGCTCCTGACTATAGTCATTGGATCGTGTAATTCTCGTTCAACGACAGATTTATTGACGCAGCTTAAACGCTAGCTCAGTTCGAGGACGGCACGCCCCTAGCTTACCTCGGCTGACCTGTCTACGGTCGCTGCTACCACCCGCAGGTCTCTCCGGCGGAGGGCAAGCGACTCAAACTCACTGGTGAGAAAGTCTCCACTTCGACAGCCCGCCAGTCGAGCAAGGCACGGGCGAACACCTTGACTCAAGCTTAATCCAACGAGGTAAAATCTAAATGTGGAAGTCTACGTGCATTTCCCTCGGCATAAACTACGCTTAGCTCACATCATGGAGCTTCATTTCGTCATGATTTTCTGAGACTCTAGGAGGCATCGTTATCCCTACTAGTAACATTAACGCTGTGCACTGCGTATCCTCGACACGGGATTATCTGTGACGGGAGTGACGGGAGTGACGACACGGGACGGTGACGTGAGTTTGAGCAGCCGGATGAATCACAGATACCTGAGCCCTCGATGAATCACCCACTGGATAGTGTGTGGACCCAGGCATGTAGTCCCTGGGTCCCTGTGTGGACCCAGGCATGTAGGAACGTCGCGAAAGTGTGTGTGTGGGGGGGGGGGGGGATTTCGTCTTGAGAGACCCATTACCCACTATATAATATGTATTTGCAGATTTAGACTCGTCTCTTCTTGGCGAACCTTTTGCCATCAAAAAAATTATCACCAGGCAAAAGAAAAGATTTTGGCAAAAAATGGCCGAAAAATGAGGGGCCATTGCCCCCCCCCCCCCCCCCCCCCCACGTTCCTACGCATATGTGTGGACCGATTCATAGAAAGGAACCAGGACAGTGCTGCCATGGATGCCAGTACAAACGTGGCATACGTGGCACCAATGGAAAAAGTCAAACTGTTATATTTAGTTTGATATGAGTTGGAGAAAGTTTAGCAACTTGTTAATTGTAAAAAAGTTGTTCAAAATGATCAAATGTAGTAATAACAGCAGTTTTCACGAAGGATTACTGTGCGAAACTTTTTAAAACGTTTTTTTTTTATTACAAAGTTTCGCCAATCCATTCCTTAACTACACAAGTTTTACATGCGATGCTTGGCTAGAAATGCCACTCAGAAATGTGTAGTATATTGGTAAGAATATAATATGTTGACAAAATTGCGGTTTGGTGGTAATTAGCAAGATAAGTATTGATAGGTCAGCTGTGATGCCGGATCTCCACCGACTGAAACTTGTCAAAACTTCAGATCGATTCAAAACATTCTGTGGCGTGTGACGCAACTGGACAGGGGCCCGGGAACAGGGGGACAGTGGGGGCGCCCCCCCCCCCCCCCCCCCCCCCCCCTAACATCTGGGTCGCCCCCCCCCCCCAACTTTGGCGAGCAGAAGTATCCCTAAAAATGAGCTCTTTCAATTTTCTTCACAAAAAGTTATATACAATATGAAAGCCTCCTTATGTCACTTTTTCTTCTTTTCTTTTATAGCATGTCATAAGTATTATTATTATATAGCTTCGCTTTTATAGCAGTATCGTATACCTTTCTTTTTCTTCCTTTTACTTTTACCATTAAATGTTCTATGAGATATAATGGAAAGCTTTGGTAGCAGTACATTTGCTGGCAGTTGTTTGCTTGGCGAGTCGTCGTTAAAATGACGCACTGTCGCAGTGGCGAATCTACGGTTGGGCAAACTGGGCAGCCCCCCCCCCCCCCCCCCCCCAAGAAAGAAAAAACCTGAAATCGGCGCAAAATTGACACATTTCCTGATATAGAAGCAAATCTAAGCAAATTTTACTATGGAAAGTCTGCTTTAATTCAGCTAGCAATGCACAAGCAAGCGAAATCCGATGAGTTTTCAGAATTATGCGAGACTTTTTGGAATGTTGTCCCCCCCAAACTCCCGTTCTGAATCCGCTGCTGCACTGACGGCGATAAACATCTACTGCATTCTGTTTATAAGTTTCTCCCACGTCAACGTTACGGATGTGGTCAAACTGGTGTGCGGCCCTCTAGCTGTCCTCGCTGTCTCTGCCGACGGGGCGGCAATTGCAATCAATATTTATCGTAAATGTCGTAGGGTACCGTGATACGGTGATGACACAGTCGGTGCAACCCACACTGGTGGGCTTCTTCAAGAAGAAAAAAAACGTCAGGCGACAGGTACGAGTATTTTATCAGACGACAGGCGGGTTTGCAAAGGCATACGGTTCATAGTAGGAATAGGAAACGGGGGTGGCATGACCCCCACTTTTTCATAATTTTGTATTGTTATGTTAACCCGCCCGTGCCGGGGGCGGGGCGTTAAGACCCCCCCCCCCCTAAGGTTTTTCGAGGATAGCGCGAAAAAACGTCGGCGCGTCATTTTTGCCGTTTCAAAAACAGCGCACGGCGCACAGCGCCACCGTTTCAAAAACGACACACAGCGCACAGCGCCGCCGTTTAAAGGGATTATACGGATTTGTCCCAGAATAATTGAGTTACATAGTAAAACGTACTTATAAAGGTGGTAGAAGTCCCACGGTAGCCACATTTTTTTCTGGAAATGGCCTGCTCTGTACGTAAGGACATTCCAAAGTGCGCGGTGATGCCACCGCGTACTTTCTGCAGGACCGGCTGAGGCAGAGCCAGTCATCTCTTTAATGCTAATAAAAACACCTCACTTATGGCATATTTCCGGTAAAATAAGCAATATTTGAAAGAAAATAAACTTGTTTTGTTCCAACGGCAGCAACAGTTACCTAGTTTTCCCATAAAATTCGATATTTTTCATGAATTTTCATGCCAAAATATGAATACGCCACCACCAAATTATCAACGCTATAGGCCAGAGATAAGAAAACCACACAAACCACAAAACCTGAACGAACAGTGTGCAGTAATAAAAAGTCCCGTAAGTTTTAAGTTGCATAATCATTGTGTGATCCAGTGTAGGACTTGCAGATAATTCAAAACTCTGAAATTGATCTTAAGATAAAAGTGGTGGACAGTAGTACCGATCAAGTACTCGTTGTCTGATACAAGTCTTGATAAACGCCCAAGTTTGAACGCTGATAATTGCTGAAATAATGGACTAGATGAGCATTGAGGTCCCTGTGATATGTCTTAAACGTGTTTAAAGCTCATACAACTGCAAAAGAGTGCATTTCCTTTCAGGACGGAAACCCGTATAAGCCCTTTAAAAAACGGCGCACAGCGCATAGCGCCGCCGTTTCAGCCGCCGTTTTTGGCACACCTGTTCGGGAATCAATTACCCACATTGTGTGCGATTCTTGACCACGAGTCATCTTAGGTCAGGTCACGTGACCACACCTCCAAATAAGTTTGCGGTCGTACGACAGCCACAGTTTTTGGCCGATCGGTCTCAAACTTACAGGATTTCATAAGGTCATAGGTACCTACAATTATAATATCTAAGATTTTGAATATCGGTGACTTAAGGTCGCCGGTCGGGTCAATTTCGTGACCTCCCATTATAAGTCAATGGGGAAATATTAAAATGTTTCCTATTCCGAGGATACGCATGATATCAGTCAAATTCCTTCTGGATCATGTTATCATAGGCTGTTATTGATGATCCAGGTCCAATTTCTGTTCAGTGACCCCTATAGGGTCAGCCCAGGTCAGCTGAGGTCACCAACACTTTGTGTGTCAATAACTCTCGATAGAATCAATATAGAGAAGTGAAATTGGTACCAATGTGTTTGTCTCGTCGAGACACGTATCTCAATATGCAACATGACCTACTTGGGTCGTCACTTGACCTTGACCTGAGGTCAAAGTTCTAAGTTGACCTAAACTGGGCCAACTAAATGTGATTCGAATAGCTATGACGAGACGTACATGATGGCGTCAAAATAATTGCCGTATCTTTATTAGGTAAAAAATTAGTTGCGAACGTTTTGCCAAAAGTAGCCCTTTTGACATTTGATGACCTCTGGAGCCCAAACTATTAAACTGAGATAAAATTGTATGACAGGTTTTGATTGAATATTTTAAGAGCTTTCGATCGTTTTTTTATCGTTTGTTCCTAGCTATCATTCCCGAGATATTTGGTGGTTTCTGGAGCGATTGTTCTAAAACTGGAAAATCTCATATCATCATCATCATATCATATATTTCGGAACACATCCATAAAATGAGTTTTCAGTTTTCCACGTCAAATAACAGATGTAAAAACATATCGCCCACGCATTAAAGGATGCACATCAACCCTCAAGTTACACACAATACAAATTTTATTTTAAAAAAAACATCATTGAGACACTTTTAAAAATAGCCAAAGTGGGTGAAGCCCTCACATTCAGCGGCAAATCATTCCACGCTCTGATGGCTCTGATGAAAAATGAGCGTCTGGCGAACTCAGTGCGTGCGCGCGGCACCTCCAGCTGCCCGTCACTGTAGCGCTGGGTATGCGCGTGGATACATCGGAGCGACTGATGATCCGTGAACAGAGCAGTTCGGGGGCGTTCTCGGCATGAGTGAGTTTATACATGGCGTACAAGTCTCGTTCGATAACCATATAATTTATCGCACGCCAGCCAAGTTCACGCAGTGTGCCAGATACCCGCTCGCGGTACCCCAGGTCAGTGACAACGCGAGCGCCAAAGTTAATGCACTTCTGCAGCCTACGTTTTTGGGTTTGAATACAGCCTCCCCATACACACATGCAGTACTGCAAATGAGGAAACACAAGCGCCTCCACCAGCAGTCGCTTCGTTTCACGCGGCACGCGACGCTGCATTCTGGCGAGCCCGATCAAAACACAGTAACAGCGGCGGGTGATGGTGGCCATGTGTTGTTCCCACGTCAGGCATGAGTCGAGGTTGACACCCAGAATCTTCACCGACTGCACTGGAATGATTTCAGAATTTCCGAATTGTATCGTAAAGTTAAAGTCCATGTTTTGGCGAGGGATTTTAGAACAAGTAGGTCAGTTTTGGTAGGGTTTACCTTCAATCTGTTTTTGGTGAACCAAAGCAATGCAACCGACACATTTTCCTCAACGCGCCGTTTTAATTCTGGGAGTTTCCTGGCGAGTCGGCATCCAGAAACTGGGCGTCATCGGCTTACAGTACCATCTTTCCGTGCGGCATATGTCTTGACAAGTCATTAGTAAATACGAGGTATAGCACTGGGCCCAAGATCGATCCCTGCACCACTCCATGGGTTACCGGCAGCTCGACACCTGTTCCGCCTCTAACAGATTGAGTGCGACCAGAAAGCCACGCACGGAACCACCTGTGTGACCTCTGACCTTTGATGACCTCTGGTGACCTCAATATTGACCTGAACCAAAAAAATGTAAAATAGTTTCAAAGTTATTTTTGATGAGCTTTCGAATCGTGTTTTCGGTTTTCCAATGAGGAAAATTGGACAACGAAAAGGTGCACCAAGATTAAAAGTGAGAAGATTGCCAAAACAAAATATTTGGTTTCGTCCCCCCCCCCGCTCCAACTTTAAAATCGTTCCCGGGCCCCTGCAATTGGACGCAATGGACTCGCCCAATCCGGCCTAATCCGGCCCAATCCGGCGGCCGGCCTGTACGGCTTGGCTTTGACCATGTGCGTGCGGCACGCGGGTCGGAAGCGGTGGCGAATCGATGCTGGCACATCACTGCGCATGCGCAGTGATGTGCCAGCATGCGTACCTGCTTCAACAACATCGAAAGGTTCTGATAGAATACGGTGTTTTTGTTGCCAGCTCTCCTCCGTCTCGGGTGCGGGACTCTGACCACGTACCTGTGGCAGAGTCGTTCGACCCTATTAGTTAGGTACGCTTTAGATATTCATTAGGTAGGTAGCTTAGTTTCACTAGGTATATTTTTGCATTGGCAGTAGGTCCCCTCCTTGGCATAGGTCCGCTTCATTTGTCTAGATTCAGTTGCAGTTGCCAACACGCTCTGTCGTATGTGGCAAGGTTAAAGTAAAAGTTAGGTCCCACATTTAACTCGTTTTAACTCGGTTCGTTCGCTCCCCTCCCCGACCTCTCCCCCTCCCCGACCCCTGCACCACTCCATGGGTTACCGGCAGCTCGACACCTGTTCCGCCTCTAACAGATTGAGTGCGACCGGAAAGCCACACACGGAACTACCTGTGTGACCTCTGACCTTTGATGACCTATGGTGACCTCAATATTGACCTGAACCAAAAAATGTAAAAATAGTTTCAAAGTTATTTTTGATGAGCTTTCGAATCGTGTTTTCGGTTTTCCAATGAGGAAAATTGGACAACGAAAAGGTGCACCAAGATTAGAAGTGAAAAGATTGCCAAATATATATATATATATATATATATATATATATATATATATATATATATATATATATATATATATATATATATATATATATATATATATATATATATATATATATATATATATATATATATATATATATATATATATATATATATATATATATATATATATATATATATATATATATATATATGCAAATCATTACAAATATATTATTAAAATATATTAGCATATATGCTAATGACAATTATTTTCGTTAGTAATCACACATTATCAGTCTTATTTCTTACATATGCCCACTGTTCAATAACTTTCAGTTAATAAAAAATAACATCACCCTTGAACCCTGTACCTTAAATTACTAATTAATTAAAATTAAGGTACCTTGTACCTTAAATTTAACAAGTACCTATGCTGACACCGCCCCAATCATTTCAGCCACCCAGCCGCCCCATGCTTTTCACGGTCTCAAAATGGCACAATTCGGTGACAGTTACATATCCAAAACTCTT
>JAXIVJ010008707.1:50000-54282 GCA_036785665.1 Chirona hameri
ATATATACATATATACATTATATACATATATACATATATACATATATACATATATACATATATACATATATACATATATACATATATACATATATACATATATACATATATACATATAGTACATATATACATATATACATATATACATATATACATATATACATATATACATATATACATATATACATATATACATATATACATATATACATATATACATATATACATATATACATATATACATATATACATATATACATATATACATATAACATATATACATATATACATATATACATATATACATATATACATATATACATATATACATATATACATATATACATATATACATATATACATATATACATATATACATATATACATATATACATATATACATATATACATTATACATATATACATATATACATATATACATATATACATATATACATATATACATATATACATATATACATATATACATATATACATATATACATATATACATATATACATATATTCATATATACATATATACATATATACATATATACATATATACATATATACATATATACATATATACATATATACATATATACATATATACATATATACATATATACATATATTACATATATACATATATACATATATACATATATACATATATACATATATACATATATACATATATACATATATACTATATATACATATATACATATATACATATATACATATATACATATATACATATATACATATATACATATATACATATATACATATATACATATATACATATATACATATATACATATATACATATATACAATATATACATATATACATATATACATATATACATATATACATATATACATATATACATATATACATATATACATATATACATATATACATATATACATATATACATATATACATATATACATATATACATATATACATATATATATATAATATACATATATACAGATATACATATATACATATATACATATATACATATATACATATATACATATATACATATATACATATATACATATATACATATATACATATATACATATATACATATATACATATATACATATATACATATATACATATATACATATATACATATATACATATATACATATATACATATATACATATATACATATATACATATATACATAGTATACATATATACATATATACATATATACATATATACATATATACATATATACATATATACATATATACATATATACATATATACATATATACATATATACATATATACATATATACATATATACATATATACATATATACATATATACATATATACATATATACATATATACATATATACATATATACATATATATACATATATACATATATACATATATACATATATACATATATACATATATACATATATACATATATACATATATACATATATACATATATACATATATACATATATACATATATACATATATACATATATACATATATACATATATACATATATACATATATACATATATACATATATACATATATACATATATACATATATACATATATACATATATACATATATACATATATACATATATACATATATACATATATACATATATACATATATACATATATACATATATACATATATACATATATACATATATACATATATACATATATACATATATACTATATACATATATACATATATACATATATACATATATACATATATACATATATACATATATACATATATACATATATACATATATACATATATACATATATACATATATACATATATACATATATACATATATACATATATACATATATACATATATACATATATACATATATACATATATACATATATACATATATACATATATACATATATACATATATACATATATACATATATACATATATACATTATAACATATATACATATATACATATATACATATATACATATATACATATATACATATATACATATATACATATATACATAATATACATATATACATATATACATATATACATATATACATATATACATATATACATATATACATTATATACATATATACATATATACATATATACATATATACATATATAACATATATACATAGTACATATATACATATATACATATATACATATATACATATATACAATATATACATATATACATATATACATATATACATATATACATATATACATATATACATATATACATATATACATATATACATAATACATATATACATATATACATATATACATATATACATATATACATATATACATATATACATATATACATATATACATATATACATATATACATATATACATATATACATATATACTATATAATATATACATATATACATATATACATATATACATATATACATATATACATATATACATATATACATATATACATATATACATATATACATATATACATATATACATATATACATATATACATATATACATATATACATATATACATATATACATATATACATATATACATATATACATATATACATATATACATATATACATATATACATATATACATATATACATATATACATATATACATATATACATTATACATATATACATATATACATATATACATATATACATATATACATATATACATGTTATACATATATACATATATACATATATACATATACATATATACATATATACATATATACATATATACATATATACATATATACATATATACATATATACATATATAACATATATACATATATACATATATACATATATACATATATACATATATACATATATACATATATACATATATACATATATACATATATACATATATACATATATACATATATACATATATACATATATAACATATATACATATATACATTATACATATATACATATATACATATATACATATATACATATATACATATATACATATATACATATATACATATATACATATATACATATATACATATATACATATATACATATATACATATATACATATATACATATATACATATATACATATATACATATATACATATATACATATATACATATATACATATATACATATATACATATATACATATATACATATATACATATATACATATATACATATATACAATATATACATATATACATATATACATATATACATATATACATATATACAATATATACATAAATAATACATATATACATATATACATATATACATATATACATATATACATATATACATATATACATATATACATATATACATATCATATATATACATATATACATATATACATATAATATACATATATACATATATACATATATACATATATACATATATACATATATACATATATACATAATATACATATATACATATATACATATATACATATATACATATATACATAATATACATATATACATATATACATATATACATATATACATATATAACATATATACATATATACATATACATATAACATATATACATATATACATATATACATATATACATATATACATATATACATATATACATATATACATATATACATATATACATATATACATATATACATATATACCATATATACATACTATACACTATATACATATATACATATATACATATATACATATATACATATATACATATATACATATATACATATATACATATATACATATATACATATATACATATATACATTACATATATACATATATACATATATACATATATACATATATACATATATACATACATATACATATACATATACATATATACATATACTTACATATTACATATACATATACATATACATATACATATACATATACATATACATTACATATACATATACATATACATATACATATACATATACATATACATATACATATACTATACATATATACATATATTACATATTACATATATACATATATACATATCTACATATATACATATATACATAGTATACATATATACATATATACATATATACATATATACTATACATATATACATATATACATATATACATATAATATACATATATACATATATACATATATACATATATACATATATACATATATACATATATACATATATACAT
>JAXIVJ010008708.1:0-50000 GCA_036785665.1 Chirona hameri
GCCTGATCAGCTCAGAGTCGCCGCATACTAAGCAGCTCCGTAAATCTGCGGCGACGGCCTGGCCCTCATATCAGCTCCACGGCCGGCTCCAGATCTATCAGGCCAGACATCAGTAGTTCACTGTAGCGAGTAAGCTGCAGAAGGCTCGTCGATCACCGTACACTGTGAGTTATTCCGGACGTTTTCTTACCGTAAACGGCGAGCGGAGACAGTAAAGAACTTATCACCAACTATGATCTGTGTATGCCAGCCTGCCTTTCATTTACCTGCGAGCTACGTCAACTAGCATCTCAATGTTATCTGATATATGTTTCCATAATTATCTCACCGCATATTGTGAGTTGTGTCCTCCCGTATCTCACTGTACCCTGTGAGTTGTGTCCGTCTGTATCTCACTGTATATTGTGGGTTGTGTCCGCCCGTATCTCACTGTATATTGTGAGTTGTGTCCGCCCGTATCTCACCGTATATTGTGAGTTGTGTCCGTCCATATCTCATTGTATATTGTGAGTTGTGTCCGCCCGTATCTCTATGTACCTTGTGAGTGGTGTCCGCCCGTATCTCACTGTACCCTGTGAGTTGTGTCCGTCCGTATCTCACTGTACCTTGTGAGTGGTGTCCGCCCGTATCTCACTGTACCCTGTGAGTTGTGTCCGTCCGTATCTCACTGTACCCTGTGAGTTGTGTCCGCCCGTATCTCACTGTATATTGTGAGTTGTGTCCGCCCGTATCTCACTGTACCCTGTGAGTTGTGTCGGTCTGTATCTCACTGTATATTGTGAGTTGTGTCCACCCGTATCTCACCGTATATTGTGAGTTGTGTCCGTCCATATCTCACTGTACCCCTGTGAGTTGTGTCCGTCCGTATCTCACCGTATATTGTAAGCTGCGGCCGTCCGTATCTCACCGTATATTGTAAGCTGCGGCCGGGCAGTGAGCGGCGGGCCGACGCCGTCCGTATCTCACCGTATATTGTAAGCTGCGGCCGGGCGGTGAGCGGCGGTCCGACGCCGTCCGTATCTCACCGTATATTGTAAGCTGCGGCCGGGCGGTGACCGGCGGTCCGACGCCGTCCGTATCTCACCGTATATTGTAAGCTGCGGCCGGGTGGTGAGCGGCGGTCCGACGCCGTCCGTATCTCACCGTGTATTGTAAGCTGCGGCCGTCCGTATCTCACCGTATATTGTAAGCTGCGGCCGGGCGGTGAGCGGCGGTCCGACGCCGTCCATATCTCACCGTATATTGTAAGCTGCGGCCGTCTGTATCTCACCGTATATTGTAATCTGCGGCCGGGCGGTGAGCGGCGGGCCGACGCCGTCCGTATCTCACCGTATATTGTAAGCTGCGGCCGGGCGGTGAGCGGCGGGCCGACGCCGTCCGTATCTCACCGTATATTGTAAGCTGCGGCCGGGCGGTGAGCGGCGGTCCGACGCCGTTGCTGGCTCGGCAGGCGTACAGACCGCGGTGCTCGGCTGTGGCGGCTGGGATAAACAGTGACCCGTTCGGATGGAGCATCACTCCATGCAGTGAGTCGACAGGGAGCGGACCGCCGTCCTCGTCTGCCGCACAGAGAGAAACGGCCGGCAGTTCTGTTAGTGAAGGCTTATTGATGGGTTACTGCAGCTATGGTTTAATAAAGGAAGCAGAGCTGCTGCTCAGATTCTTGGTTAGGCGCTGGAGGAGCAACAAATGTTGCACTGTTCAGTATTATGGCAATATTGTTAACTAGATAGTAATTTAGCATGTAAAAAAACAACAAGGATGGACCATGGAATATATAAACGCATTCAACATCCTACGTGCATGAACTATATACATATTATTATATTATATTATATTATTATTATTAATTATTATGATTGATTATTATGATTGATATGATGTGTTATTATGGTATATTATTATTCATTAACCCGCGCCGTGCCGGTGCTCGGCGCCACCTTCGCCCCCTCTAACTCGAAAACTAAAAAGGCTAGAAAGACGCAGAAAAGGGCGTTCGAAAGCTCTCGACAAGCACATTCGAAGGTACTTTGAATAATGTGTTTACCAAGCCAATATTGAGGTCACCAGAGGTCATCAAAGGTCAGATTTTCCAGTTTTAGGACTTTGCTCCAGAAACCCCCAGGAACTATGAGGAACTATGTATCTATATCTATATCACAGAAACTATGAGACGTATGATAGCTAGGAACAAACGAGACAAATTAATAATGAAAGCTCTTGCATAATTTAATCGGTAAGTTGTCCTCATATTTTAGCTTAGGTCAATAGTTTAGGCTCCACAGCTCATCAAATGTCAAAAAAGTTTTTTTTTTACAAAACAGTTTATCACGAATAGTTGTTTACCTAATAAAGACAAGGCAATAATTATGACGCCATCGTGTGTGTCTTGTCAAGGCGTTTCGACTCATATTAGTGTTGACCAGGTTAGATCAACTTAAAAATGTGACCTCAGGTCAAGGTTAACCCACGCGGCGCTGGGGGGGTAAATTTTACCCCCCCCCCTCTCCCGAATTTTCTTCATAACTTGACAACTATGACAGATATCAAAGTGAAACTTACGGTAACTTATGGTGCATCAATTCTACGTCTTCTACCATTTTTTTTTTAATTCGTGAAAATTTGTGGCAGATAATGACGTTTTAGTGACGTCATGCCATGTCATTTTTGGTAAAAAAACGTTAAATGTTTGAAAAAATCGTAGAAAATAGCGTGTTACTGCAAATTGCAAATACAAGGCGTCAAAAGAAGGGAAATAACATTGTCTTTGACATGGCTGCCTCAGATTTGCAAAATTCTGGGTTTTTGACCCCCAAAAATGCAAAAAAACTGATTTTTGGGGAAGAATTTCCACAAAAGTTTTTTGTTTGAAGATTTAAAAAAACGGAAGATTTATTAGAGAACCGAGTATGAACGATGTTCAAACCAAATTTCAAAGCAATTTCTTTATTTTTGACTGACTTATGGCTCTCTAAGAACAAGTAACTCATGACGTCATTTTTTTAAATTGCGTTTTTTGGCTTTTACTGACCAGATACAGACAAATAAATGCCACCACTGTATTTAGAAGACAAAATTAGTCTAGAAACATGCAATGTTTATTTAGATTAATCCATTTCAAATTTTGACCTTATTGTGACCTGACCTTGACCTGAGGACGATTATATGGTGTCAGGCTGTGAAAATGGATGCTTCTATCGAATTATACGTGTTAAATAACCCATACAACATGTGTCGCATGGCTTTCGTAGACCTGTGACCTTGTGTGACCTGACCTTGACCTTGACCTTTGCTTACAATTTCACTTTTACTTATGCGGGAAATGCATTATACACTCTGGAGCATTTTGTGAGATAATAGTTGCAATATAAGGCTTTGGATGGAAAGTATAGCCCCAAAAACTCAAATACTTACATTTTACATTTGACCTGACCGTGACCTGACATGTGACCTTATTTTAAAAAAAAATCGAGTATGCATTCGATTCTTCTCGTTGAGAGCTTGCGATCGCCGCATTGCGCGTCTCGCTGCGGTTATTGGTTCGGAAGATACGAGGGGGGGTAAAATTTACCCCCCAGCGCCGCGCGTTCGGCTGGAGACCCCAGCGCCGCGCGGGTTAAGTGGTGACCCAAGTAGGTCATGTTGCATATGGGAAGACGTGCCTTGACGAGACAAACACATTGGTGTCGGTTTCAATTCTCTCGGCGTTATGCCGAGAGTTATTGACACAAAACTGTTGGTGACCTCGGATGACCTCAGCTGACCCTGTAGGGGTCACTGAACAAAAGTGGCACCAAGGTCATCAATAATGACCTATAATAACATGATCCAGAAGGAATTAGACTCTATCTTGCGTATCCTTGGAATAGGAAGCATTTTAATATTTCCCCATTGACTTACAATGGGGAGGTCACGAAATTGACCCGACTTTAGGTCGCTGATATATAAAAAAAATCAAAGATAAACGAATTGTAGATATATATATGACCTTATGAAATCCTGTAAGTGTATAACCGATCATCCAAAATATGTGACTGTGGTACGACCACAAGTTTTTATGTTGGGTCACGTGACCTGATTTGGTGACCTAACCTGAGATGACCCGAGGTATATTTTGTACATAATGTGAACAATTGATTCCCAAACAGCTGTGCCAAAAACGGCGACGCTGCGCGCCGATGTTTTCCCGCTATCGGCGAAAACCTGAGGGGTGGTCTAAACCCCCCTCCCCTTCGGCACGGCGCGGGTTAACCCGCGAGTTACTGGGGGGGGCTATTTTTTGCCCCCCTCCTGTTATTTTGCAATAATTCCTAAACGAACACGGGTATCATCACCAATCTTGCAGTACCTTCTCTCACATCAATTCTACACATGTTGGCAAAAGTAAAAATATGAGGTTGTGATAGGTCAACCGGGAATGACGTCAGAGTGACGTCATGTTCTTCGGTTTTTGTTGCAAAATAATGGTTTGCGGAAAACGCTGTCAAAGGTACGATGTTTGAGATAAACTCAATTGTCTTACATCAAATTACTGACAATAGACCGGGATATGAAACTGCTATCTCGGAATTTTGAGGGTTTTTTAATTCAAAATTTTGAGAAATCCAAATACATTTTTATTTTTTTTAAATTTAAGAAAAAATCAGAATTATCCTAAAACCGGAATATATATGATCGAAACGTATGCGGTGAATATGTGTACCAAATTTAAAGTCGATATCTTCAAAAATGACCGAGTTATGACCTTTAAATGACAAAAATCGACCACTTCTCCTTAGCATTACAATGCATAAAAAACGCATCTCCGTTTTTGCTTTTTACTTCTATTTATATGGAACAAACAATGTTCTAAGGTCATTTTTCGCGTTCTAGACAAAAAAAAACATAAACATGTGTTACAACGCCTAATGACCGTAATCTGCAGTTTGACCTCGTGACCTCGGATGACTTTGACCTGACCCAAGGTCATAAACAGCTTAGATAGGTACTTAGAAGTGTCAGACACACGAATCATACCGATTTATCGACAGCTTATGCGTTTAATATCGCAATTTTGCGCGATAATTACATCCATCGAGACCTTTTGACACGGTCAAACATTTTGTACTTGACCTGACCTGTGACGATATCGGTGACCTCGAGGTCAACAATATTATGTTTCCCTCGATACATTTCCCAGGGCTATCGAATGCCGTTTGAATTTTTACATTCGGTCCAGTAGTTCCGGAGATCAGAGGGGGGGCAAAAAATAGCCCCCCCCCCCCAGTAAGTCGCGTTATGAAATATACCCCAGTAACTCGCGGGTTAAAGGGAAATAATGACCTTTTGATTTATTTATCTGCATTGTTCTATTACACATGTATGGTATCAAATTGATTGCATCTCAATTTGAAAGTGAAATAACAACTTATTCTATTTCGAAAATTACATTTTGAGAAATTAAACATATGTACTTATATATGGTGACGAACAGTATGATCCATCACTATCTCTTGTTTTAATGTTGATTTGTAAACAAGTCGTAGGGCCAGAAATGAAGTAAGTGCGCCAAGAAGCGTGACAACGTCCCTGGTTGGTCAATGAAACACATCGCCGACGCTAAATATGTCGCCGTTGGGTGCATAAATAAACTTCTGATTGCATTGCCATTTTTGCATTGTTTCCTGATTTTCTGTTATTTTTAATGTTTCTTGTTAATAAGCCTAAGCCGCCTATTGTTATATACAGCCAGAGACAAAACAAAACCAAACTACTAATGTTGAAAATGCATGAACCAATTTTTGAAAATTGAGGGTAACTAGGCCGCCGTTGGGTGCATAAGTTAACTGCTAATTTGGTTACCTTTTTATTCAATATGTATGGATTGTTAAATATAGAAAGGCACATAATCACCATAAACAGAGTTCACAATAAACAGAGAAACGCAGAGTGCAAGAAGACATATTTTCCATACAATTTTGTCAAAAAAAAACATTACGGGAGAAGCCCGGAATTAGAAATTCGTTACCAAGTGCCTACTTGAGAGTACAGACCATTATAAGCGTGGATCGCTTATTAACTTTAACTTGAAATATCTTTCGGTAGTAATGTTTATATGCAAAATGTAATAAATTTACAATATATTTTGGACTCGTCGGTCGATTTCAAGTGATAACTCCCTTTTTTGCGGGAAAAGGTAATTATTTCCCTTTAACAATTATGAATCCCATTTACTCTTGCGCAGCTTTTTATTCTGAACGTCATTTATCGGAATACCTTGCAACGACTTTCCGGATGTAAATTTTATGTTTCATATTTAACAAGGCATGTTAAAAATACAAAAATGAAAGCAGACCTGAGCACACGCAAAATGAAACTGAGCTTGTGGTAACTACAGCTATACCATTCTACAAATAACACTGAGTGAATTGATGTCAGTCTGACTACCATTGCCAAGACATGCTTAAAAATGGCCCAACTCAAAGCCCAAATTCCGTCATAACCGACTTTACGAGCACTAAATTGACCGTCATGAATTCCAACTGCCTCGTTATCAACAAAGCCAGGGCATTCATTGGCTAGCAATCCGAGAAATGTTCCATTTCGCTATGCCAGCGTCTAAGTGCTCCCATGATAAACGATGACACTTCAATAGACTAACAATTTTATTTATACGGCACAAAAGGGAAGTTTGTTTCTATAATTATATCACTGCAGATAGTTGCTTGCGCATTAAAACATCACGTTATCAGAAGACATGTCATTGTGATGGTTAGATAGGAGAAAGCAGTGCTTAATGTAAATATTGACTACACTGAAGTAGCAAACTTGACCATCCACCAGCTGGTTTCCATAACTTGGACGTCCAAAGCTATATTTTATGCCAATAGCGACAGCGATTGAGCTTATTAGATCAGGAGGAAAGCTGATCCTTTCAAGAAGTGTGCAAATGACACGGAGCCACAATACTGCTAGATAGCACAAATAATAACCACAGTAAACTGATAACCAGAGAAGTCATCTTAAAGTGCTGCTGCCTCTCCTCAGCCCCTAGTCGGCGTGACGCCGCGTTAGTTGCCATCTCAGGCCAACAGGCCGGAACCCCGACAGTGCAGCATTACTCTGCCGAAGCGCTGCTCAGTGTTCCCGACCGGACTGATTCGGACCGGACCGGACTGATTTATCAGAATGTCCGCCCGACGCCGACCAGTCCGCTGATGGCCCAATCCGGACTGCACCGCCGAAAATGGCGCCACATTAAGTCGTTCTTACCGAAAAGCCGTCCGGCCGTCCCGCGGGAAATTGCTCATTATAATCCGATACCATCATAAGATCAAGGCCTCCTACCACATCCCACGTTACGACCGACGCGCGGTTAGGGCGTGATTTTATCTATTAGGCGTTATGAAACGGCTGTATTGGCCGCTGATGACGGTCGGAGCGGCGCGAGCTGTTCGAGACGTGCCTCCTTCGGCAAGCTGAGACAGACTCGACTGCGGTGATCCGTCAGTCCATTTGATATGCTCTCGAACGGCTGGTTTTGGTCGAGCTGATTCACTCTATCGTAGCTCAGGCTTGCCTGTGGTTTTCTGGGGTTTAGTTGAGGTGAATCGTGGCAGCAACTTGACTGAACACAGCTGAGCTAAGAGACAATATCGCAAAACAAAACTAGCCGCGATGCGTCGAGTCACATACACACGCACGCACGCACGCATGCACGCACGCACGCACGCACGCACGCACGCACGCACGCACGCACGCACGCACGCACGCACGCACGCACGCACGCATGCACGCACGCACGCACGCACGTACGCACGCACGCACGCACGCACGCATGCACGCACGCACGCACGCACGAACGCACGCACGCACGCACGCACGCACGCACGCACGCACACACGCACGCACGCACGCACGCACGCACGCACGCACGCACGCACGCATGCACGCACGCACGCACGCACGCACGCACGCATGCACGCACGCACGCACGCACGCACGCACGCATGCACGCACGCACGCACGCACACACACACACACACTCCTGGCTTCATGCCCACCTGTCTTGGTCCAGGTGATGTGCGGTGGAGGGTGGCCCTCGGCTGAGCAGTGAAACAGGAGTGCCGATCCCAGCCTCACGGCCAGGTCCAGAGGCTCCAGCAGCCACCGGGGCGGCACTGCCGGCCGGCAACATGCATAATACGTGTCACGACACCACAGAACAGCTACATAATACGCGTCACGACACCACAGAACAGCTGCATAATACGCGTCACGACACCACAGAACAGCTACATAATACGCGTCACGACACCACAGAACAGCTGCATAATACGCGTCACGACACCACAGAACAGCTGCATAATACGCGTCACGACACCACAGAACAGCTGCATAATACGCGTCACGACACCACAGAACAGCTGCATAATACGCGTCACGACACCACAGAACAGCTGCATAATACGCGTCACGACACCACAGAACAGCTGCATAATACGCGTCACGACACCACAGAACAGCTGCATAATACGCGTCACGACACCACAGAACAGCTACATAATACGCGTCACGACACCACAGAACAGCTGCATAATACGCGTCACGACACCACAGAACAGCTACATAATACGCGTCACGACACCACAGAACAGCTACATAATACGCGTCACGACACCACAGAACAGCTGCATAATACGCGTCACGACACCACAGAACAGCTGCATAATACGCGTCACGACACCACAGAACAGCTGCATAATACGCGTCACGACACCACAGAACAGCTGCATAATACGCGTCACGACACCACAGAACAGCTGCATAATACGCGTCACGACACCACAGAACAGCTACATAATACGCGTCACGACACCACAGAACAGCTGCATAATACGCGTCACGACACCACAGAACAGCTGCATAATACGCGTCACGACACCACAGAACAGCTGCATAATACGCGTCACGACACCACAGAACAGCTGCATAATACGCGTCACGACACCACAGAACAGCTACATAATACGCGTCACGACACCACAGAACAGCTACATAATACGAGTCACGACACCACAGAACAGCTGCATAATACGCGTCACGACACCACAGAACAGCTGCATAATACGCGTCACGACACCACAGAACAGCTGCATAATACGCGTCACGACACCACAGAACAGCTGCATAATACGCGTCACGACACCACAGAACAGCTGCAAACTAGAAATGCTTCAGAAAATACGGATTATTTATTGATTAAGCAATAAACTCCTTAAAAAAAACGCGTCATTGAGCAAGTTGCGAATTATATAGATGTGATATCGATGGATCTGATACGCTACGTAGCATACACCGCTTTGCAACATAATACATATGCAACAGCAAAAAGACGTCGGCCTGGGCTCTATGTTGGAAAATACGAGAAATGATTCATCTTCATTCACCATTTATAATAAATACAATTGCCATGGCAAGTTTAAAGGGAAATAATGACCTTTTTCCACTAAAATGGAGTTAGCACTTGAAATCGCCAGACGAGATCAAAATATATTGTAAATTCATCACATTTTGCACGAAAACTTTCCTACCGAAAGATATTTCAAGTTAAAGTTGATAAGCGTTCCACACTTTTAACGACCGGTACTTGCACTATTTCTGACCTTTTGTCAAGTACTTTTGGTCCTCATCAAACTGCGGGCTTTTCCCGTATTGTTTTTTACGCAATGGAGTGGAAAATATATTGTGCGTTCTGCTTGTTGTGATCATATGCTCGGCGATTGGAAAAAGTGGCAATAAAATCGGAAGCTCATTGATGCACATCAACGCGGCATAGTTAGTGGTTGCGACCCTCAATTTTTGAAAATCGATTCATTTGTTTTCAACATTAGGAGTTGTGTATAGTTTGTCTGTGGCTGTATATAACACTATGCTTTATTTTATCATGAAAAATTATAATTTTTCCCAAAAAAAACTAACGAACAATAACACAAAACTGGCAATTAAATCAGAAGCTCATCGATGCACATCGACGGCGACCTATTTAGCGTCGGCGATTTGTTTACAAAGTCATTGTCATGCTTCTCGGCGCACTTAACCATCTCGGCGCACTTGGCGAGTTGTTCCTGATTAGTATACCCAAGTCCCGTAGCAGGCTTTGTTAATGACGTCACTGGTGCCATTCTTGTGTAGCATTGCAAAATATATCTGATTTCGAGTTGAAAGCTAATTAAAGACTTATTCAAATTATTGTTTTTAAGTTTGAATTTTCTTGTTAATCATTATTAAAGGTATTTTATCACTGTATTTCATAGTAGTTGGCACTTCAGAAACTTGTGACGTAATAATATTGTATCCAATATGCATTTCCCTCACCTTTTGCTATTGTGGCGCAGTGCCGAGTGCTTTGCGAATACTAGCTTGCCTGGGGTTCAATTCATTCCGCTCTTATTTTATTCGAGTTGGTATAGTTTGCATGTTGTTGTTATTCATGACTTATACTGATAGTCAGTCGTGCATCACGGATGTTTCACGGATTGCTTCACGGATCAGAGCGCTGCTCGAACGCACGCTAGTAGCGCTTTCGTTCTCCATGGCAACCAGGCGTGAGCCAATGAAAAGCCAGAACGTATTCCCTTTCTGGCTTTTGATTGGCTGACGCCTGGTTGCCATGGAGAACGAAAGCGCTACTAGCGGGTGTCCGAGCAGCGCTCAGTTTGATCGGAAATGTAACAGAGCCTCCACAAATGCCGCACTCGATGTTAACAATGGTAGGGAAGGACGAATTTGTCAATGACCTTCATGAAGTACACAAGGTACTTGTTTTGTATTTTTTCCAAACTTACAACTTTGAATTTGGGAATAATTGTATTTAATTCTTAAATTTAAATAAAATAATTTTAAAAACATAACGGTAGCCTAAGAAATTGTTGCTAACAAAATCAAAAGGTCATTATTTCCCTTTAAGTCATGCCAGGGTGATAACATAAAATAAACTCCATTGAAAACCGTGCAGTTTGTTTGGCAGTTTTCCATCGCAATGGTGTTGGGCTTGGTTTCACGTTAACCCTATTCCCTGCGGGGGCAGATTCTGCCCCCCCCCCCCCCCCCGGTAGTTTTTCACTTTCCGCTTCTAAACCGTTAGGCCTAGCGTCCTGAAATGTTGTGACTTTTCCCATAATTAAATGGCGCGTGTTGTGTCAACATTTTGAAAAAATCGGTCCAGCAGAGCCGGTTCCAGGCTCCTATTTTGGGGAGGGTGTTACAAATGCGGTTTTGCGACGCATACTTCCTTCGTGGTTTGCAGTGCAATAAATGCGTCAGAAACAATTTCAATGCAAAATGCATCATATATCCTAGGATTGTACATATTTTTGGGGCAGAGGCGCACTCAGGATAAAAAAATGAGAGGCGATACCCACCCTCAAATAGGTTCAACTTAAAATTAGTAAGTTGATAAAAGCATTACGCGCATGGTGCCCCTCCCCCATGTATTTTCCTGGATCCGCCTATGCCCAATATATTAAATTTAACAAATTACAGCCTATAATGCTCACATGTGACGTTCATGTCGTCCCAAACAATCACGAACAGCCCATATTTTTTTCAGAAAATCCCCCTATTTTACATATCCTGAATACGCCTATGATTTTTATTTTGTTTTGTGTCTTTTGATATATTAAATACCAGTATATTTGAAGCTCAAAGACGTTTGGGGCATGAACATCGGTCGAGCCACATGGCCGCAATGACCTTTCAAAAACCACCCAAAATTTTCGTATTTTTGCCCCCTGACCCCCCCATTTTTTAACAAAACAAAAATATCAAGGTCCAAAAAGATAGATCTTGTCATGACGAATCGAATGGCGGCTTCCCCATCGAAATTGACCGAGCGGTTCTCGAGATATCTGGGGGGCAGAATCTACCCTTCGCAGGTTTAAGTAATTTTGGCCGCCCGCAGGGAATAGGGTTAATACTCCGTGTCATCAGGCAGGGCCGCCGGGGGCGTGAGGCAGGCTGGCAGCGCACGGCTATGATTGATCACCGAGCCGGCCAAATGGGGAACACCTCAGCGGCATTGATGAAGCCGGCGCCGGCAATAATTTATCAGCTCTCCTCTCTAAGGAAGAAGAAGCGCTGAAATGAGACTGGAACATTAAACTTAATCAAAACAAAACGGAGTTCATTCGAGTTTCTTTTGAAACAGCAACGTGTTTCAATACATTAGAAAACTTTGACAAATTAATAGATTAACCCGGGCACTGCAGGGGGTTGATCCCCCCCCCCCCCGCTCAGGTTGTTTGCAGATAGATAAAAAAAAACGGCGGCGCGCAGCGCCGCCGGATTTTTCCACACCTATTACATCAATTTCGGACATCAATTTCGCACACATTGCAGAAAAAAATATCCTCGGGTCATCTCAGGTCAGGTCACCAGACCAGGTGAAGTGACCCCACCTCCAAAAATGTTTGCAGTTGTGTCAAAGCCAGAGTTTCTCATCGATCAGTTTGAAACTTACAGGGTGTCATGAGGGCATAAGTACTTACAATTCGTTCATCTTGGAAATTTGATATCGGTGACCTAAGGTCAGGTCAATTTCGTAACCTCCACATAATAAGTCAATGGGGAAATATACAAATGCTTCCTATTTCAAGGATATGCATGATATTAGTCCAATTACTTCTGGATCATGTTATTATAGGATATTCTTGATGATCCAAGTGTAAGTTTATTCCGTGACCCCTATGTGGTCATTTGAGGTCATCCGAGGTCACCATCACTTTTGTGTCAATAACTCCCGACATAATGATGATAGAGAAGTAAAACAGACAGCGATGTGTTTATCTCGTCGAGACACGTCTTCCCATATGCAACATGCCCTACTTGGATCACCACTTGACCTTGACCGGAGGTCAAATTTTTAAGTTGGCCTAAAAAGGTCACCATATATATTATCCAAAGTGTCTTGACGAGATAAACACAATGGCGTAAGCAGTTTTCCGTTATCTTTATTGCGTAAAAAGTTAATAGCGAAACACGATTTTGCACACAAAAAACAGCATTTTGTTTATATTTTTACCTCTGGAGCTTCAAATATTGACCTGAGATCAAATTTGAGTCGATTCTGTCGATTGGAAATTTAACTGGCTGGCGTTTGCTTTTTTCCGTTTATTTCTAACTAGGATTGTTTCCGAGATATATAGGAATTTCTGGAGCGAAGTCCTATAACAGAAAAAAAACTGGAAAATTTGACCTTTGATGACCTCTGGTGACCTCAATTTTGACCTGACCTAAACAAATACTGAAATACTCTCGATAGAACTTGTATCAAGATATCAAATTCCGTTTTCCGCTTGTCGCTACGTAGCGTAGTTTTCGAGATCTCACGGGGGGGGGGCGGAAATCACCTCCCCCCTCCCAGCAGTTCGTGGTCGGTGCAAACTCCCTGCAGTGCGCGGGTTAAGGCCTTCAGTACATAGGGGCTCCATGATACAGTTACAAATGTGAGATAGCTTGATGTTTTCTAGCATTATAATTTAGAGCTACATGCAGTGTTTTAGTGAAACGCACATGCAAAATTCCAAGCGATAAGGGCCATAATACAGCCCCTTCTGCACTAACAGCGACGTTTGCCAGAACCAAGAATCGACGATACCAAAGCCAAATCTCAAAGCAATAGCTTTATTTTTGACTGACTTATGGCTCCCCAAGTATAAGTAACTCATGACGTCGTTTTTTTTAGTTGCGTTTTTGTTTTGCTTTTAGTGACCAGATACAGACAAATAAATGCTACCGCTGTATTTCTGAGATAAAGCTGGTCTAGCAACATGCCTTTTTTAGTTAGATTAATCAATTTCAAATTTTGCCCTTTTTGTGACCTGACCTTGACCTGAGGGCCATTATATGGGGTGTGGTTGTGAAAATGGCTGCTACTATCGAATTATACGTGTAAAACAACCCATACAACATGTGTCGCATGACTTTCGTAGACCTGTGACCTTTTGTGACCTGACCTTGACCTTGACCTTTGCTTCCAATTTCACTTTTGCTTATGCAGGAGATGCATTATACATTTGAGAGCACTTTGTGAGATAATAGTCGCAATATAAGGCTTTGGATGGAAAGTATGGCCCAAAAACCCAAATACCTCAATGTTGACATTGATCTGGCTGTGACCTGACATGTGACATTAGTTTAGGAATTTTGGGTATGCATTATATTCTTCTCACTGAGAGCTTTCGATCGCCGCCTTGCGCGTCTCGCTGCGATTATTGGTTCAGAAGATACGAGGGGGGTGTAAAATGTACCCCCCCCCCCTCCCCCCAGTGCCGCGCGTTCGGCTGGAGACCCCAGCGCCGTGCGAGTTAAAAGAAGAAAACATCGCATTGGTTTCTTTCTTTAAAGGATTGCCCCAAATATGTGCTGCTTTTCCATACTGATCCTCTAGTGCGCGACATGCCATTATAAATAATATCGTGCAGTATCCTATAGGGTTCGAATTTATTCCCCTATCGCAAGGCGACAATGGCAATGGAGCTGATTCTAAGGCATTTGACTTTGCCTCCCGGAATGCTAGTTAATAATCTTTACAAGCCCTTTGTCTCCATGTCAGGAAACAAAAAGTCCATTTGGTCTCCGACTTTATCCATGAAGTCGGGATGTTTTCCCAGCCCTGCTGAGCTTACCCTAATTCAATGCGAAAGAACTAACAGAACTATAGGTATACATACAGTACCCGAGTAACCCGACCCCAGCATACCCAGCCTTCAGGCTCAGTTGCTGGAAGAGATAAAAAGGCCCGGTCGAACTGTTTTCAGTCACACAATGGACACTGCGCTGGACAGCGTGGCTGACCGCTCCATTCGGTAAGTCACAGCACGAATCGCGAAAATCACAGCTTGGCAAGCCAGGAAACATGCCGTCTGCGGACGTAGCCACCTTCATGGCTGAAAATGAGGCTTTCAGAAGACTCTGACCAATCCGCGGTGTTCACAGCGCCCATTCCACTGATCTCTGTATAGCCGGGTGAACTGTCCCTCCCCTCCCCCGCTCACCGTTGACGCGCAGTACAGCCGGGGGCCCTGACAGCCGGTGAACTGCCCCTCCCCTCCCCCGCTCACCGTTGACGCGCAGTTCCGCCGTGAAGGAGGTGGCGCGCGCGGCGTTGGCCGCGCGGCAGGTGTAGTTCCCCGCGTGGCGGACGGCCACCCGCTCGATGGACAGACTGCTGCTGAAGCGGTCCGTGGAGCGCTGGCTGACCTCCGGGTCGGTCAGCGGCCGGCCGTCTCGCAGCCAGGTCAGAGTCAGCGGGCCGTCCCCGCTCTTGATGAAGCACAGCACCTGCACCCGCTCACCGACCGAGTAGTTTCCGAGCAGGAACGGCCGGATGGCGGGCGGCACTGACGGCAAAACAGGAGTGCCGAGGGTAACTGACCGATCCGGGGCAGAAGGGCGGCACTGACGGCAAAACAGGAGTGCCGAGGGTAACTGACCGATCCGGGGCAGAAGGGCGGCACTGACGGCAAAACAGGAGTGCCGAGGGTAACTGACAGATCCGGGGCAGAATTCGACAGAATTTTGAAGATCATTGCCTTTAGAAGAAATATAATCAGAATTGTGTGAATGTAACACAATAGTGAAGTACAAAATAAACAAAATACGTCCGTAGCATCCATTCATTATGCATATACATCGCTTCACAACACAGAACATGAGTCAATATTTTTGAAATTTCACAATTTGCTGATACGTGCTGTTCGAGGTGCAAATTATACTGGCCCATCACCTGGCAAGGCGCAGCGACGCCGGTGGCTTGTTCCGTGTTTACGACCGCATACATATGCAGCTGCTAGGGACAGGACGGCGACAAAAACGCATACACGGCAGTGCAACATATGGTTAAACACTTAGCTTTCAACATAATCACCATTTGTCAGTTCAGCGCAGCGCTCACGCACACTGGAAACAGAACCTTAAAACCATTAAAATTCACCATCCTGGCAGTTATGGCAATCAGTTTACCAGGCATGTACACCAGCTCCACTATGCAGCAGTGTCCCGCAAGCCGACCTGACTTGAACCAGCGCCGGCGACATCTATTCCCGGCGTACCGAACAAATCGGCTGTCCCATTACCATAATAGATGGCTCCATTCCGCTCTATTCTATTGCCTGTCCGGCGGGGAATTTATGCCTTCGTGCATGCCTAACTGACGGCTGCGGAGGCCGCTGATTGCGGAGTATTGGCCCGGCGCTGCAGAGGGGTGGCTGATACCTGTCCCGATATCGGCCACCCTGTCCTGCTGTCTGACCCCGCGGGCATCAGGAATGGCCGCGTCTGTACGTGTCTGACACCTGTCCCGATATCAGCCACCCTGTCCCGCAGTCTGACCCCGCGGGCACCATGAATGCCCGTATGTGTACAGGTCTGACTCATGTCCCGAAGGCACTGATACAATTTGTAATGAACATGACTAAAGGCTCGTCAAACTTTCAGCATGCAGCAATGTTATGTAACTCTGCTAAGTCGTAGGCATACCTCCAAACCATGACATCGTCACAAATCCAATTGCATTGTTGTATCATACGATCGTTTCAACATTTAGCGAATATTGATCACATTTACCGGATTCACAAATATATGAATTTGTATCGTTATTCATTAAGTTATCTGAGCAAGGAAACATTCTGGTGGTACGACGGAGACCAATAACGCCGAACGGCTGGGAATAGCTAGACTTAAAAATAGCACAACACGCTTTGACTATTGATCGATTATGTAGTGGAAACAGCTAATGTACTCCGGATATTTATGTCAAAACAGAACACAATATCTTATAATATTTTACATTATCGAAACGGATTAGAAGTCCGAATTTAAATTCATGAGTTACATTTCGACATGATTAAAAGTCATATGTTGTGGCCGACATTGTTCCACCAAACTCAATGAAAGTGAAGCCAATATCAAACCAGAATGATCAAATGCCGGTAGACCGGATCGATCGCACGTCGTAAATGGTCGTTAAATGTACCAGAGCGTGTTATGGCTGCGATGCCACCACCAGTGACCACTTGACCAGTACACGGCCGGACAGCGCACCACCAGTGACCACTTGACCAGTACACGGCCGGACAGCGCGACTATACCACCACCAGTGACCACTTGACCAGTACACGGCCGGGCAGCGCAAGTCTGGGCTCGAACGGATGCAGATTCGATAGGACGCAGCTGATATGCATCTGAAGCAGCCTGTGCAGAGAAGAGACTAGTATGTACAGCAGCTCTACAGCTACAGCTCCTCAGCGCAGCGGCGGCGCCACCGGGGGTCAGCAGGGGCAGTCGCCCCCCCCCCCTGTCGTCGGGCAGGGTGGGGGAGGGCAAACATATCTTTTTGCCCCTCCTGTCATTTAAGGAGGCCCCTACATGCTTCAAAGAGGCCCCATTTCGCAGGCCCCATCGCGGAGGTCACAGGTGCCCCTGTAAGCAAGCAGGGGTCCTATGGAGGTCAGGGGGGGGGGGGGGGGCCTTTGAAGGCCAGAGGAGGCCATCTGGAAGTCAGAGGGGAGGTCAGAGGTGGGCCCCTGGGGGTTAGAGGGGGTCTTTTGGAGGTCAGAGAGGTCACCGAAGGCCAGACGGGCCCTCTGGAAGCCAGAGGAAGCCAGAGAGGCTCTGGAAGCCAGAGAGGCCCTCTGGAGGTCAAAAGCCAGGAGTCCCCTGCAAGGGTGTAGGCAAGGAGGGGGAGGGGCAAGGAGGCCACCCCCCCCCCCCCCCCCCCTCCCCCCAAGGAGGCCAGGCAGGCCCCTCTGGTGACCGAGCGAGGGCCCCCTGGGGCCGAAAGCCCCAGTGTTTTGGATGGTGGCAGGCGCCCGCGAAACGCCTTACGTCGCATAAAAGAACGCCCACCAACCTAAACAAATCGTAACATGAATAAATAACAACACTTGCTTGTCTGTTAAAGGCATGTATATGTAAATGCGTACAAAAGGGCCCAGACAGTGTGGAGAGGGCCCTCTACCAGCTTTTAAAGGGCCCTGTCGATCTGCAGATGGCCCCATGCCGGCATTTAGAAGGCCCCTGTCGGTTGTAGAGAGCTTTCTGCCGACATTTATAGGGCCCTGCCGATCTGTAGAGGGTCCCTGCCGATCTGGAGAGGGCCCTCTGCCGGCCTTTAGAGGGTCCTGTCAATCTGTAGATCGACCTGCCAATCTGTAGAGGGCCTCTGCCGGCATTTGGAGGCCCCTGTCGTCCTGTAGAGGGCCCTCTTCTAGCCTTTAGGGGCCTTGTCGATCTGCAGAGTGTCCCAGTCAATCTATAGAGGGCTCTCCGCCGGCCTTTAGATGGCCCTGCCGACCTTAAGAAGGCCCTGGCGGACTTTAGAGGGCCCTTCCGGCCTGTGTAGGGCCCTTCCGACCTGTATTGGGCCCTTCCGGTCTTTAGAGGGCCTTGTCGGCCTTTAGAGGGCCCTGCCGATCTGTATATCGCCCTGCCAATCTGCAGAGGGACTCTGTCGGCATTTAGAGGGCCCTGTCAACCTGTAGAGGGCCCTCTTCCAGCCTTTAGGGGTCCTGTCGATCTGAAGTGTCCCAGCCAATCTGTAGAGGGCCCTCTGTTGACCTTAAGAGGGCCCTGCCGAGATGTAGAGGGCCCTCTGTCGGTCTTTAGAGGGCCCTGCCGATCTGCAGATGGTCATCTGCCCGCCTTTAGAGGCCCCTGCCGATCTGTAGAGGGCCTTTGCTGTCCTTTAGAGGGTCCTGTGGTGGTAGAGATGGTCTGCCGGTCGAGTGCCGGTGAGGCTCTCGAAGGAATACCAGTTAAAGTTGTCATTGTGTTTCAGTGTATGCTAGTAACGTCTGAGAGGAGTTACGTCCAGGCACGTAGCCAGGATTTCGTCCAGGGAGGGGCGGCGGCTCGAAAGGGCCCCTTCCCGAGCGTTGAAAGGGCCCCTTCCCAAGCGTTAAAAGCCCCCCCCCCAAAAAAAAAAACGCATGAAAAGGTACGTTACAAGGCTGGGAAATGCATGGGCCATACCAACGTTTAGGAGCTGGAGTTAGCAAACTGCCACATCAACTTTGGAACCAGCGACACGAATTTGGAATCAGCTATACTAACTTTGAATATTTTTGTTAAGCTCAAAACCTGGAACTCTTAAACAAATTGCACCGCGGAGCGGCGCGAAAATTTTGAGTGTTACTCCCTGTACAACTGTATTCTTACTGTTGAAAGGCCCAAGGTCCCTTCAGATCGTCTAAGGGCCCCTCTGACCTTTTCTTCGCCCTTCCGACCTGTTCAGGGACTCATCTGGGATCCGCGAAGCGAAAAGACATGATGTGGGGTGGATGATATATATAATACAAAGAGGGCTTACTCTACAGGAAAAAAAAATAAAATTGGATCTTTCGGGTATATTGTAGCACCCTGACGAAGGGTGTTACAATATACCCGAAAGCTCCGCTTTTAATATTTTTTATTGTGGAGTAAGTCCTCTTTGTATGTAATCTTCATCTGAGATCTCTACGTGCTTTGACCCTTCCGGTCTCACCAGAGACTCCTCTGACCTTCCAAGAAGCCCCTCTTGTGTGTCCAGTGGCCCATTCGCAGGGGCCCGGGAACGATTTTAAAGTTGGGGGGCGAAACCAAATATTTTGTTTTGGCATCTTCTCACTTCTAATCTTGGTGCACCTTTTTGTTGTCAAATTTTCCTCATTGGAAAACCGAAAACACGGTTAGAAATCTCATCAAAAATAACTTTCAAACTATTTCTTCATTTTCTTGTTCAGGTCAGTATTGAGGTCACCAGAGGTCATCAAAGGTCAGATTTTCCAGTTTTAGGACATCGCTCCAGGAACCCCCAAATATATCGGGATTTATGATAGCTAGGAACAAACGAAAATAAACAATCGAAAGCTCTTGAAATATTCAATAATAACGTGTCATCCAATTTTATCTCAGGTTAACAGTTTGAGCTCCAGAGGTCATCAAATGTCAAAGGGGCTATTTTTTGGCAAAACGTTCAGAAAATAACTGTTTACCTAATAAAGATACGGGCAATGATTTTGATGACATCATGTTCGTCTCGTCAAAGCGCTTCGAATCACATTCATTTGGCCCAGTTTATATCAACTTAGAACTTTGACCTCAGGTCAAGGTCAAGTGGCGACCCAAGTAAGTCATGTTGCATATTGGGAGACGTGTCTCGACAAGACAAACACATTTATGCCGATTTCACTTCATTATATTCATTCTATCGAGAGTTGTTGACACAAAAGTGTTGGTGACCTCAGATGACCTCGGTTGACCCTGTAGGGGTTACTGAACAAAAAATGAACCTGGATCATCAATAATAGCATATGATAACATGATGCTGAAGGAGTTGGACTGATATGCGTATCCTCGGAATAGGAAACATTTTAATATTTCCCCATTGACTTATAATGGGAGGTCACGAAATTGACCCGACCGGCGACCTTAGGTCACTGATATTCAAAATCGTAGATACTCGAATTGTATATACCTATGACCTTATGAAATCCTGTAAGTTTGAAACCGATCGGTCAAAAACTGTTGCTGTGGTACAACCGCAAACTTATTTGGAGGTGTGGTCAAGTGACCTGATCTGAGAGACCCGTGGTCAAGAATTGCACACAATGTGGATACTTGATGCCCGAACAGGTGTGCCAAAAACAGCGGCTGAAACGGCGGCACTGTGCACCGTGCGCCGTTTTTGAAACGGCAAAAACGGCGCGCCGTCGTTTTTTCGCTATCCTCGAAAAACCTGGGGGGGGGGTAGACGCCCTTAGGGGAGAGGGCGTCTAAATGTCCCGCCCCCGGCACGACGCAGGTTAACATCAAAATATAAAAAATATGAAAAGTGGTGGTCATGCCACCCCCCGTTTCCTTTGTAAACCCGCCGGTCGTCTGATAAAATACTCGTACCTGACGCCTGACTTTTTTATCTTGAAGAAGTCCACCAGTGTGGGCTGCACTGACCTCTTCATCACCGTATCACGGTAACCTACGACATATACGTAACTCTTGCTTGCAATTGCCGCCCCGTCGGCATAGACAGCGAGGACAGCTAGAGGGCCGCTCGCCAGTTTGACCACATCCGTAACGTTGACGTGGGATAAACTTATAAACCAAATGCAGCAGATGTTTATCGCCGTCAGTGCAGCAGCGGATCAAGGACGGGAGTTGGGGGGGGGGGGGCGGAGGAAAAATTCAAAAAAGTCTCACATAATTCTGAAAACTCATCGGATTTAGCTTGCTTATGCATTGATAGCTGATTTAACCTTATTTGTAACAGACTCCTGGCCACCCCTATTTGTAACAGGGGGGGGGGGGGCGGATTCCGCCCCCCGGAGATCTCGAGATCTACCCGTCCGATTTTCAAAAATGAAACGGTGTTTGGTTCCCCTCAATACGATCTACATTTCTAAATAATAAAAAAATATACATTTGGGATAGGGAGGCAACAGGGGGGCAAAAACTACAAATTTTAGTGGTATTTTTGATCCAACATAGCTTTCATGTTTATCGACTGATTTTAACACAACCAATAGGAATCGATAGAGATTTAATTGAAAATTGATATATGACGGTGACGTTTGAAAATTCAAAAATCATAGGCGTGTGCAGGTCACTAAATATGGGGGTGAAGTATATGCGTAATAAAACCATTTTTTGATGTTGTTTTTTATAAATGAAATGGTATGTGATTGAGACATTAGACAAAACAGTTATAAATAATATTTTTTTGCCATAGGCGGTACCAGGTTAGTGAAAAGGGGGGTAAAATTGGGAAAAAATATTAACCGCAGACAAGTTGCTACCCAGCACTATAAATATGTTACTGATCGTAGATAGTTCCTTTTTGCATGTTGTACTTCATCATAGGCGTATCCAGGATCCAAACTGGGGCGGCGCAAGACCTTTTGATAAGTATATTATCCGCTGATATTATTATGATACTAACTAGTCAACACTGACTATTTCACTTACAACTTCAATTAACATTGCTTACCCCCTTTTTACCCTACCTGGACTCGCCTATTATCTTATAATCGTTCGTAGAGTAGCCTGTGGTGCGTGTTTCATCCTAACACTGCAGTATGTTATGTAATTGTACGCCCATGCCTCTTAGTTTCCTTGCAATAATATGACCCCCTTTCTTCCATTCCTGAGCGCGCCTCTGCAAAAAAATGTCTTTATTCCCTTTTCTGGCCTCATATGTGCATATATCATTATAAGCTAAACGTCTATTGCGCCGTTATCGCTGGCATATCGTCATCACCATGCCAGTCACCCCCCTTTTTATGTTCCTGAACACGCCCCTGAAACTCTATATGTAATAAATTATGCAAATAATGGAAGCAGAAGCTATCTTTTACATCTTGATAGCTATAAATGCCCCTTACATTGCTCTATTGGCTTCCCGCCAAGCATTGAATACTTCCTGGAAACCCCCCCCCCCCCCTTTTCAAGCCCCTGAAACCGCCTCTGCCATGCAATTTTTATGATATTTCATTAACATCAACTAATTTGCACTTGTTGCAATCACCGTAAACCGATGTAACTCCTTTATACTTGAGGCAGTTAGGAAGAAACCGTGGAAGATCGCATTTCCGTATTATCGCCAAATGTCGCCTCCGAACCCACCCAAAACTGTGCCCTGGAACCGCCTCTGTTCAGGTTAAGAACTCAAAATTTTGACTCCAAATGCGGAGTTCAATTCTATGAAAGTCCCAAAATTTCATGATCCTGCTTCCAGCCGTTCTGGAGATATCTGGGAAAAACATGAGGGGGGGGGGGGCGGAATCCGCCCCCCCCCCCCCCTGTTACAAATAGGGTTAACCCTCGCCCTACGGGAACTTCTTCCTTCGCCCTACGGGGCGTCCTAAAACGACCCCCTGTTAACTTCCAAACCAAGCAAGATAGAGCAACACGATAAGCGCCAACATGTTGCCTGTCATGTTTGAAAGCTAACTGTATGCAATTTTTAGGTTTCCGGTCAACGAGTGACCTTACAGGTCCAGTGAATGACCTCGATCGACAACGTCCAGAACAGCGATTTTGCTCTGTCAGAAAACCTCAAAATGAGAAATTGATAAACGTGAATAAAAAGGCATATTCCTAGACCAGTTTTGTTTCATAAATACGGAAAAGGTAATTATTTATTCGTATCTGGTAAAAAAAAAGTCCAAATAAGTTATTTAAAAAATGACGTCATGAATTTCTTACACTTGGGGAGCCATCACTCAGTCAACAATAGAGATATTTCTTTGAAATTTGGTTTTAGTATTTTCTATACTCAGTTCTCTCTCATGTATTCCGTTTTTTTAACATTTGTGAAAATTTTGATTTTGTGGTAATTTTTCAACAAAAAAAAAATTGTGTTCATTTTGGGGAACAAAAACCCAAAACTTCGAAAATTCGAGAATGGCATTTTAAATAAAATAAAATGTTATATCTTTGCTTAATTGAGTTTGAAATTTGCTTTGAAACTCTGTTTTCTACGATTGTTCAAACATTTATCGTTTTTCCACCAACATGACGTCATCAAAACATCATTGTTTCCCAAATTTCTCAATCAATTTCAATAAAATTTTGCAGCATACGTATAATTGTTGTATACTTAGCTACTGAAAATTCCAGCAAGATGTGTCGCATGTCTAAAAAGTTATGCAAGAAAAACATCAGGGGGGTCGTTTTAAGACCCCCGTAGGCCTAGGGTTAAAGCAAACCTTCCATGGTAAAAGTTGCTTAGATTTTCTTCTATAGCAGGAAATGTGTCAATTTTTAGCCGATTTCAGGTGGTTTTTGGGGGGGGGGCAATTGCCCATTTTGCCCAACCGTAGATCCGCCACTGCATCAGTGCGTCATTTTAACGACGACGCGCCAAGCAGACAACTGCCCCCAAATGTACTACTACCAAAGTTTTCCATTATATCTCATAGAACATTTAATGGAAAAAGGAAAAGGAATGAAAAGAAAGGTATACGATGCTGCTGTAAAAGCAAAGCCATATAATAATAATACTTATGACATGCTATAAAATAAAACATAAAAATGAAAGTGACATAAGGAGGCTTTCGTATTTTATATAACTTTTTGTGAAGAAAATTGAAAGAGCTCATTTTTAGGGAAAATTTTCTCGCCAAAGCTGGGGGGCGCCGCCCCCCCGGTCCAGATGTTGGGGGGGCAAGCGCCCCCGCTGCCCCCCCCCCCTGTTCCCGGGCCCATGCCCATTCGGCCTGTTCAGAGGTCCTTCCGACCTGGCCAGGGACTGCACTGGCTGCTTTGTCGCCCTGCCGACATGCTCAGGAGCAGGGGCGGCGGATTGCGGGGCGCAGGGTACCCAAAATCCCCCTCAAATGCAAAACCTGAGGAGGGGAAGGGTCATGTTGCCCCCAGATTGAGCAGGCTAAAATATGGGGGGGGGCAAAACTACCCATTGCCCCCCAGGATTTTCGACTGGGGGGAATTTTGGGTACCCTGCCCCCGCAATCCGCCGCTCCTGCTCAGGGGCCCCTCCGACCTGCCCAGGGGCCCCTCCAGTCTGGCTAGGAACTCATCCGGCATGTTCAAGAGGCCTTCCGACCGGCCCAGGGACCCTTTCGGTCTAGCCAGGGGCCCCTCTGACTTGCCCAGGAGCCCCTCCGATCGACCCAGCGACTCTTCTGGTCGGCCTGCGCTGGCTGCTTTGTCACCCTGCCGACATGCTCAAGGGGCCCTCCGACCTGCCCTGGAGCCCCTCCGTGCTGGCCAGGGGCCACATCGGCATGTTCAGGGGCCCTTCTCACCCGCCCAGGGGTCATTTCGGTCTGGTCAAGGGCCCCTCCGATTAGCGCAGGGGCCCTTTTAACTTTCCAGGGGTCCTCTGATCTCTCCAGGGGCCCTTTAACCTTATAAGGGGCCCTTCCGACCTAGCAAGGGACTGCACTGGCTGCTTTGTCGCCTTGCGACATGCTCCGAGGGCCCTCCGACCTGCCCTGGGGCCCCTCCGTGCTGGCTAGGGGCTCATTCGGCATGTTCAGGGGCCCTTCTGACCCACCTAGGTGCCCTTTCGGTCTGGTCAGGGTCCCTCTGACCTGCACAGGGGCCCCCTTAACTTCCCAGGGGCCCTCTGGTCGGTCCAGGGGCCCTCCAACCTGCTGAGGGGCCCTTATGACCTGGCAAAGGACTGCGCTGGCCGCTTTGTCGCCCTGTCGACATGCTCAGGGGCCTCTCAACCTGCCCGGGGCCCCTCTGTGCTGGCTAGGGGCCCCTTCGACGTGTTCAGGGTAATGTGTTCAGGTAAATTGTATCCTTCTACGATTTTGAATTAGAAGCACCCAGACGAGACAAACACGATGGCGTACAAAATAGTGCCTTATCTTCATTAGGTAAAACGTTATTTGCATTGAACTGTTTTGCCAACAAAAAATACATTCGATGACTTCTGGAGCCTACAATATTGACCTGAGCTCAAATTTGAGTACACACAGATGTCGATTAAATATTTAAAGAGCTTTCGATTGTTTTTTTCGTTTGTTCCTAGCTATCATAGTTCCCGCAATATTTGATGTCCGTGAAGTTAGCGTCGGATTCGGATTCGAATTCAGCGTCGAGTAGCGATTCGCTCCAAAATCTGGCTACAGGTCAATTGGAGCACGCTGATCACGAAAATGACATTTATTTTGACATTCAAGGTCATCTTCAAGGTCATTTTCAAGGTCAAAGGACGGGGCGCCTCAAAACGCCCTTAACGGCTGTTCCAATTGCAAAAACAATGGTCTCAGTCGATTCCTCAGGTCAATATCTAACCTCCGCATTAGAAACCTCACGCGTGCCTCATATCTTTGAGACCATAAAAGGTTATCAAAGGACCGGGCGCCTCAAAACGCCTTTAACCCTATTTGTAACAGGGGGGGCGGATTCCCCCCCCCCCCCTCATGTTTTTCGCGGATATCTCCAGAACGGCTGGGAGCAGGCCCATGAAATTTTGGGACTTTTCATAGAATTGAACTCCGCATTTGGAGTCAAAATTTTGAGTTCTTAACTTGAACAGAGGCGGTTCCAGGGCACAGTTTTGGGTGGGTTCGGAGGCGACATTTGGCGAAAATACGGAAATGCGATCTTCACGGTTTCTTCCTAACTGCATCAAGTATGAAGGAGTTACATCGGCTTACCGTGATTGCAACAAGTGCAAATTAGATGATGTTAATGAAATATCATACAAAATTGCATGGCAGAGGTGGTTTCAGGGGCTTGAAAAGGGGGGGGGGGTTCCAGGAAGTATTCAATGCTTGGCGAGAAGCCAATAGAGCAATGTAAGGGGCATTTATAGCTATCAAGATGTAAAAGATAGCTTCTGCTTCCATTATTTGCATAATTTATTACATATAGAGTTTCAGGGGCGCGTTCAGGAACATGGAAAGGGGGGTGACTGGCATGGTGATGACGATATGCCAGCGATAACGGCGCAATATACGTTTAGCTTATAATAATATATGCACATATGAGACCAGAAAAGGGAATAAAGTCATTTTTTTGCAGAGGCGTGCTCAGGAATGGAAGAAAGGGGGTCATATTATTGCAAGGAAACTAAGAGGCATCGGCGTACAATGACATAACATACTGCAGTTTTCGGATGAAACACGCACCACAGGCTACTCTACGAACGATTATAAGGTAATAGGCGAGTCCAGGTAGGGTAAAAAGGGGGGTAAGCAATGTTAATTGAAGTTGTAAGTGAAATAGTCACTGTTGACTAGTTAGTATCATAATAGCGGATAATATACTTATCAAACGGTCTTGCGCCGCCCTAGTTTGGATCCTGGATACGCCTATGATGAAGTACAACATGCAAAAAGGAACTATCTATGATCAGTAACATATTTATAGTGCTGGGTAGCAACTTGTCTGCGGTTAATATTTTTCCCAATTTTACCCCCCTTTTTCACTAACCTGGTACCGCCTATGGCAACAATTATGATTTTTAACTGTTTTTTTCTAATGTCTCAATCACATACCCTTTCATTTATTAAAAAAACATCAAAAAATGGTTTTATTACGCATTTACTTCACCCCCATATTGAGTGACCTGCACACGCCTATGATTTTTGAATTTGCAAACGTCACCGTCATATATCAATTTCCGATTCAATCTCTATCGATTCCTATTAGTTGTGTTAAAATCGGTCTATAAACATGAAAGCTATGTTGAATCAAAAATACCACTAAAATTTGTCGTTTTTGCCCCCCTGTTGCCCCCCTATCCAAAATTTAGATTGTTTTATTATTTATAAATGTAGATCGTGATGAGAGGAACCAAACACCGTTTCATTTTTGAAAATCGGACGGGTAGATCTCGAGACCTCCGGGGGGGAGGGGGGGCGGAATCCGCCCCCCCCCCCTGTTACAAATAGGGGTAGCCAGGAGCCTGTTACAAATAGGGTTAAGGGTTGCTCCAATTGCAAAAATAATGGTCTCAATCGATTCTCCGGGTCCATATCTAACCTCCGCATTAGAAACCTCACGCGTGCCTCATATCCTTGCGACCATAAACGGTTCTCAAAGGACGGGGCGCCTCAAAACGCCCTTAACGGCTGTTCCAATTGCAAAAACAATGATCTCAGTCGATTCCTCAGGTCCATATCTAACCTCCGCATTAGAAACCTCACGCGTGCCTCATATCATTGAGACCATAAAAGGTTCTCAAAGGACGGGGCGCCTCAAAACGCCTTTAAGGGTTGCTCCAATTACAAAAATAATGGTCTCAATCGATTCCCCGAGTCCATATCTAACCTCGGCATTAGAAACCTCACGCGTGCCTCATATCCTTGATACCATAAAAGGTTCTCAAAGGACAGGGCGCCTCAAAACGCCTTTAAGGGTTGCTCCAATTGCAAAAATAATGGTCTCAATCGATTCGCCGGGTCCATATCTAACCTCCTCATTGGCAACCTCACGCGTGCCTTATATCCTTGAGACCATAAAAGGTTCTCAAAGGACGGGGCGCCTCAAAACGCCCTTAACGGCTGTTCCAATTGCAAAAACAATGGTCTCAGTCGATTCCTCAGGTCCATATCTAACCTCCGCATTAGAAACCTCACGCGTGCCTGTTATCCTTGAGACCATAAAAGGTTCTCAAAGGACGGGGCGCCTCAAAACGCCTTTAAGGGTTGCTCCAATTGCAAAAATAATGGTCTCAATCGAATCCCCGGGTCCATATCTAACCTCCGCATTGGCAACCTCACGCGTGCCTTATATCCTTGAGACCATAAAAGGTTCTCAAAGGACGGGCGCCTCAAAACGCCCTTAACGGCTGTTCCAATTGCAAAAACAATGGTCTCAGTCGATTCTTCAGGTCCATATCTAACCTCTGCATTAGAAACCTCACGCGTGCCTCATATCCTTGAGACCATAAAAGGTTCTCAAAGGACGGGGCGCCTCAAAACGCCTTTAAGGGTTACTCCAATTGCACAAAGTAATGGTCTCAATCGATTCCCCGGGTCTATATCTAACCTACACAATAGAAACCTCACGCGTGCCTTATATCTTTATGACCATAAAAGGTTCTCAAAGGACCGGGCGCCTCAAAACGCCTTTAAGGGTTCCTCCAATTGCAAAAATAATGGTCTCAATCGATTCCCCGGGTCCATATCTAACCTGCGCATTGGCAACCTCACGCGTGCCTTATATCCTTGAGACCATACAAGGTTCTCAAAGGACAGGGCGCCTCAAAACGCCCTTAACAGCTGTTCCAATTGCAAAAACAATGGTCTCAGTCCATTCCTCAGGTCCATTTCTAACCTCCGCATTAGAAACCTCACGCGTGCTTCATATCCTTGAGACCATAAAAGGTTCTCAAAGGACGGGGTGCCTCAAAACGCCTTTAAGGGTTCCTCCAATTGCAAAAATAATGGTCTCAATCGATTCCCCGGCTCCATATCTAACCTCCGCATTGGCAACCTCACGCGTGCCTTATATCCTTGAGACCATAAAAGTTTCTCAAAGCACGGGGCGCCTCAAAACGCCTTTAAGGGATGCTCCAATTGCAAAAATAATGGTCTCAATCGATTCCCCGGGTCCATATCTAACCTCCGCATTGGCAACCTCACGCGTGCCTTATATCCTTGAAACCATAAAAGGTTCTCAAATAACGGGGCGCCTCAAAACGCCCTTAATGGCTGTTCCAATTGCAAAAACAATGGTCTCAGTCGATTCCTCAGGTCCATATCTAACCTCCGCATTAGAAACCTTACGCGTGCCTCATATCCTTGAGACCATAAATGGTTCTCAAAGACGTGCGCCTTAAAACGCCCTTAACGGCTGTTCCAATTGCAAAAACAATGGTCTCAGTCGATTGCTCAGGTGCATATCTAACCTCCGCATTAGAAACCTCACGCATGCCTGTTATCCTTGAGACCATAAAAGGTTATCCAAGGACGGGGCGCCTAAAAACGCCCTTAACGGCTGGTCCAATTGTAAGAACAATGGTCTCAATCGATTCCCCGGGTCCATATCTAACCTCCTCATTGGCAACCTCACGCGTGTCTTATATCTTTGAGACCATAAAAGGTTCTCAAAGGACGGGGCGCCTCAAAACCCCCTAACAGCTGTTCCAATTGCAAAAACAATGCTCTCAGTCGATTGCTCAGGTGCATATCTAACCTCCGCATTAGAAACCTCACGCATGCCTGTTATCCTTGAGACCATAAAAGGTTATCCAAGGACGGGGCGCCTAAAAACGCCCTTAACGGCTGGTCCAATTGTGAAAACAATAGTCTCAATCGATTCCCCGGGTCCATATCTAACCTCCGCATTGGCAACCTCACGCGTGCCTTATATCTTTGAGACCATAAAAGGTTCTCAAAGGACGGGGCGCCTCAAAACGCCCTTAACAGCTGTTCCAATTGCAAAAACAATGGTCGCAGTCGATTCCTCAGGTCCATATCTAACCTCCGCATTAGAAGCCTCACGCGTGCCTCATATCCTTGAGACCATAAAAGGTTCTCAAAGGACGGGGCGCCCCAAAACGCCTTTAAGGGTTGTTCCAATTACAAAAATAATGGTCTCAATCAATTCCCGGGTCCACATCTAACCTCCGCATTAGCAACCTCACGCGTACCTTATATCCTTGAGACCATAAAAGGTTCTCAAAGCACGGGGCGCCTCAAAACGCCTTTAAGGGATGCTCCAATTGCAAAAATAATGGTCTCAATCGATTCCCCGGGTCCATATCTAACCTCCGCATTGGCAACCTCACGCGTGCCTTATATCCTTGAAACCATAAAAGGTTCTCAAATAACGGGGCGCCTCAAAACGCCCTTAATGGCTGTTCCAATTGCAAAAACAATGGTCTCAGTCGATTCCTCAGGTCCATATCTAACCTCCGCATTAGAAACCTTACGCGTGACTCATATCCTTGAGACCATAAATGGTTATCAAAGACGTGCGCCTTAAAACGCCCTTAACGGCTGTTCCAATTGCAAAAACAATGGTCTCAGTCGATTGCTCAGGTGCATATCTAACCTCCACATTAGAAACCTCACGCATGCCTGTTATCCTTGAGACCATAAAAGGTTATCCAAGGACGGAGCGCCTAAAAACGCCCTTAACGGCTGGTCCAATTGTAAAAACAATGGTCTCAATCGATTCCCCGGGTCCATATCTAACCTCCTCATTGGCAACCTCACGCGTGTCTTATATCTTTGAGACCATAAAAGGTTCTAAAAGGACGGGGCGCCTCAAAACAACCTTAACAGCTGTTCCAATTGCAAAAACAATGGTCTCAGTCGATTGCTCAGGTGCTTATCTAACCTCCGCATTAGAAACCTCACGCATGCCTGTTATCCTTGAGACCATAAAAGGTTATCCAAGGACGGGGCGCCTAAAAACGCCCTTAACGGCTGGTCCAATTGTAAAAACAATGGTCTCAATCGATTCGCCGGGTCCATATCTAACCTCCGCATTGGCAACCTCACGCGTGCCTTATATCTTTGAGACCATAAAAGGTTCTCAAAGGACGGGGCGCCTCAAAACGCCCTCAACAGCTGTTCCAATTGCAAAAACAATGGTCTCAGTCGATTCCTCAGGTCCATATCTAACCTCCGCATTAGAAACCTCACGCGTGCCTCATATCCTTGAGACCATAAAAGGTTATCAAAGGGCGGGGCGCCCCAAAACGCCTTTAAGGGTTGTTCCAATTACAAAAATAATGGTCTCAATCGATTCCCCGGGTCCATATCTAACCTCCGCATTGGCAACCTCACGCGTGCCTTATATCCACGCGTGAGGTTTATAATGCGAAGGTTAGATATGGACCTGAAGAATCGACTGAGACCATTGTTTTTGCAATTGGAACAGCCGTTAAGGGCTTTTTGAGGCGCCCCGTCCTTTGAGAACCATTTATGGTCTCAAGGATAAAAGGTACGCGTGAGGTTGCCAATGCGGAGGTTATATATGGACCCGGGAAATCCATTGAGACCATTATTTTTGCAATTGGAGCAACCCTTAAAGGCGTTTTGAGGCGCCGTCCTTTGAGAACCTTTTATGGTCTCAAGGATATGGGGCACGCGTGAGGTTTTTAATGCGGAGGTTAGATATGGACCTGAGGAATCGACTGAGACCATTACTTTTGCATTTGGAACAGCTGTTAAGGGCGTTTTGAGGCGCCCCGTCCTTTGAGAACCTTTTATGGTCTCAAGGATATGAGGCACGCGTGAGGTTTGTAATGCGGAGGTTAGATATGGACCTGAAGAATCGACTGAGACCATTGTTTTTTGCAATTGGAACAGCCGTTAAGGGCTTTTTGAGGCGCCCCGTCCTTTGAGAACCTTTTATGGTCTCAAGGATATAAGGCACGCGTGAGGTTTATAATGCGGAGGTTAGATATGGACCTGAAGAATCGACTGAGACCATTGTTTTTGCAATTGGAACTTTTTGCAATTGGAACAGCCGTTAAGGGCTTTTTGAGGCGCCCCGTCCTTTGAGAACCTTTTATGGTCTCAAGGATATAAGGCACGCGTGAGGTTGCCAATGCGGAGGTTATATATGGACCCGGGAAATCCATTGAGACCATTATTTTTGCAATTGGAGCAACCCTTAAAGGCGTTTTGAGGCGCCGTCCTTTGAGAACCTTTTATGGTCTCAAGGATATGGGGCACGCGTGAGGTTTTTAATGCGGAGGTTAGATATGGACCTGAGGAATCGACTGAGACCATTACTTTTGCATTTGGAACAGCCGTTAAGGGCGTTTTGAGGCGCCCCGTCCTTTGAGAACCTTTTATGGTCTCAAGGATATGAGGCACGCGTGAGGTTTCTAATGCGGAGGTTAGATATGGACCTGAAGAATCGACTGAGACCATTGTTTTTGCAATTGGAACAGCCGTTAAGGACTTTTTGAGGCGCCCCGTCCTTTGAGAACCTTTTATGGTCTCAAGGATATAAGGCACGCGTGAGGGTGCCAATGCGGAGGTTAGATATGGACCCGGGGAAGCGATTGAGACCATTATTTTTGCAATTGGAGCAACCCTTAAAGGCGTTTTGAGGCGCCCCGTCCTTTGAGAACCTTTTATGGTCTCAAGGATATAGGGCACGCGTGAGGTTTCTAATGCGTAGGTTAGATATGGACCTGAGGAATTGACTGAGACCATTACTTTTGCATTTGGAACAGCCGTTAGGGGCGTTTTGAGGCGCCCCGTCCTTTAAGAACCTTTTATGGTCTCAAGGATATGAGGCACGCGTGAGGTTTCTAATGCGGAGGATATGGACCTGAAGAATCGACTGAGACCATTGTGTTTGCAATTGGAACAGCCGTTAAGGGCTTTTTGAGGCGCCCCATCCTTTGAGAACCTTTTATGGTCTCAAGGATATAAGGCACGCGTGAGGGTGCCAATGCGGAGGTTAGATATGGACCCGGGGAAGCGATTGAGACCATTATATTTGCAATTGGAGCAACCCTTAAAGGCGTTTTGAGGCGCCCCGTCCTTTGAGAACCTTTTATGGTCTCAAGGATATGGGGCACGCGTGAGGTTTCTAATGCGGAGGTTAGATATGGACCTGAGGAATCGACTGAGACCATTGTTTTTGCAATTGGAACAACCGTTAAGGGGTGTTTTGAGGCGCCCCTTCCTTTGAGAACTTTTATGGTCTCAAGGATATAAGGCACGCGTGAGGTTGCCAATGAGGAGGTTAGATATGGACCCGGCGAATCGATTGAGACCATTATTTTTGCTATTGGTGCAACCCTTAAAGGCGTTTTGAGGCGCCCCGTCCTTTGATAACCTTTTATGGTCTCAAGGATATGAGGCACGCGTGAGATTTCTAATGCGGAGGTTAGATATGGACCTGAGGAATCGACTGAGACCATTGTTTTTGCAATTGGAACAGCCGTTAAGGGCGTTTTGAGGCGCCCCGTCCTTTGAGAACCTTTTATGGTCTCAAGGATATGAGGCACGCGTGAGGTTTCTAATGCGGAGGTTAGATATGGACCCGGGGAATGGATTGAGACCATTATTTTTGCAATTGGAGCAACCCTTAAAGGCGTTTTGAGGCGCCCCGTCCTTTGAGAACCTTTCATGGTCTCAAGGATATGGGGCACGTGTGAGGTTTCTAATGCGGAGGTTAGATATGGACCTGAGAAATCGACTGAGACCATTACTTTTGCATTTGGAACAGCCGTTAAGGGCGTTTTGAGGCGCCCCGTCCTTTGAGAACCTTTTATGGTCTCAAGGATATGAGGCACGCGTGAGGTTTCTAATGCGGAGGTTAGATATGGACCTGAAGAATCGACTGAGACCATTGTTTTTGCAATTGGAACAGCCGTTAAGGGCTTTTTGAGGCGCCCCGTCCTTTGATAACCTTTTATGGTCTCAAGGATATAAGGCACGCGTGAGGGTGCCCATGCGTAGGTTAGATATGGACCCGGGGAAGCGATTGAGACCATTATTTTTGCAATTGGAGCAACCCTTAAAGGCGTTTTGAGGCGCCCCGTCCTTTGAGAACCTTTTATGGTCTCAAGGAAATAGGTCACGCGTGAGGTTTCTAATGCGGAGGTTAGATATGGACCTGAGGAATTGACTGAGACCATTACTTTTGCATTTGGAACAGCCGTTAAGGGCGTTTTGAGGCGCCCCGTCCTTTGAGAACCTTTTATGGTCTCAAGGATATGAGGCACGCGTGAGGTTTCTAATGCGGAGGATATGGACCTGAAGAATCGACTGAGACCATTGTTTTTGCAATTGGAACAGCCGTTAAGGGCTTTTTGAGGCGCCCCGTCCTTTGAGAACCTTGTATGGTCTCAAGGATATAAGGCACGCGTCAGGGTGCCAATGCGGAGGTTAGATATGGACCCGGGGAAGCGATTGAGACCATTATATTTGCGATTGGAGCAACCCTTAAAGGCGTTTTGAGGCGCCCCGTCCTTTGAGAACCTTTTATGGTCTCAAGGATATGGGGCACGCGTGAGGTTTCTAATGCGGAGGTTAGATATGGACCTGTGGAATCGACTGAGACCATTGTTTTTGCAATTGGAACAACCGTTAAGGGCGTTTTGAGGCGCCCCGTCCTTTGAGAACCTTTTATGGTCTCAAGGATATAAGGCACGCGTGAGGTTGCCAATGAGGAGGTTAGATATGGACCCGGCGAATCGATTGAGACCATTATTTTTGCAATGGGAGCAACCCTTAAAGGCGTTTTGAGGCGCCCCGTCCTTTGATAACCTTTTATGGTCTCAAGGATATGAGGCACGCGTGTGATTTCTAATGCGGAGGTTAGATATGGACCTGAGGAATCGACTGAGACCATTGTTTTTTGCAATTGGAACAGCCGTTAAGGGCGTTTTGAGGCGCCCCGTCCTTTGAGAACCTTTTATGGTCTCAAGGATATGAGGCACGCGTGAGGTTTCTAATGCGGAGGTTAGATATGGACCAGGGGAATGGATTGAGACCATTATTTTTGCAATTGGAGCAACCTTTAAAGGCGTTTTGAGGCGCCCCGTCCTTTGAGAACCTTTCATGGTCTCAAGGATATGGGGCACGCGTGAGGTTTCTAATGCGGAAGTTAGATATGGACCTGAGGAATCGACTGAGACCATTACTTTTGCATTTGGAACAGCCGTTAAGGGCGTTTTGAGGCGCCCCGTCCTTTGAGAACCTTTTATGGTGCCAAGGATATGAGGCACGCGTGAGGTTTCTAATGCGGAGGTTAGATATGGACCTGAAGAATCGACTGACACCATTGTTTTTGCAATTGGAACAGCCGTTAAGGGCTTTTTGAGGCGCCCCGTCCTTTGATATCCTTTTATGGTCTCAAGGATATAAGGCACGCGTGAGGGTGCCCATGTAGAGGTTAGATATGGACCCGGGGAAGCGATTGAGACCATTATTTTTGCAATTGGAGCAACCCTTAAAGGCGTTTTGAGGCGCCCCGTCCTTTGAGAACCTTTTATGGTCTCAAGGATATGGGGCACGCGTGAGGTTTCTAATGCGGAGGTTAGATATGGACCTGAGGAATCGACTGAGACCATTGTTTTTGCAATTGGAACAACCGTTAAGGGCGTTTTGAGGCGCCCCGTCCTTTGAGAACCTTTTATGGTCTCAAGGATATGAGGCACGCGTGAGGTTTCTAATGCGGAGGTTAGATATGGACCTGAGGAATCGACTGAGACCATTGTTTTTGCAATTGGAACAGCCGTTAAGGGCGTTTTGAGGCGCCCCGTGCTTTGACCTTGAAAATGACCTTGAAGATGACCTTGAATGTCAAAATAAATGTTATTTTAGTGATCAGCGTGCCCCAATTGACCTGTTACCAGATTTTGGAGCGAATCGCTACTCGACGCTGAATTCGAATCCGAATCCGACGCTAACTTCACGGACATCAATATTTGGGGGTTTCTCGAGCGAAGTCCTAAAACTGGAAAATCTTACCTTTGATGACCTCTGGTGACCTCAATATTGACCTGACCTAAAACAAAAAGATATACCTTCCATAGAGCTGGTCTCGAGCTATCTAACGTCGTTTTGCCGTTTGTCGCTACGCTGCGTGGTTTTCGAGATATTAGGGGGACGGAATCCGCCCCCCCCCCCCACACACACACCAGGGCGTGTAATTATCAGAGGCCCTCCAGGGCGCGTGTTAAGATATGACTCCATCGTTTTGTAGAAACCCCTCGTATCACAATGTGGTGTATTTTTGCAAGAAAATGTATAAGCAAACGGTATCCAAAGCTTTCTGTAAATAAAGATATAAGAAGCATGTTATTTCGTTATTTTGTAGATATTGTGTAACTTAATCGTACATGTGCACAATCGGCATGTACGTTCTGTGTTGTTTCCTCAATCCGAATTGACGAAGATTCAGGATATTATCTTGATTAACCCGCGCCCCGTTGGAGGTGGCAGAATCTGATCCCCCTCCCCCTCCCTGATTTCCCTGAAAATCGTGTAGCACTTTCGGAGATAATGACGTTTTAATCACGTCATGTCAAGCCATTTTTGGTGGAAAAACAATAAATGTTTGAAAAATCGCAGACAATCTAGTTTTGAAGCAAATTGCAAATACAAAATCCGAAAGAAAGGAAATAATATTATATTGAAATGGCTATTGCGGATTTTTTTTTTAATTTTGAGTTTTGACACCCAAAAATAACAATACACTTCTTCGTTGTCGAAAGTTATTTGTCACAACATACAACATACTGTACTATTTGAATTATGTGGGCCTCCCTTGGCTACGAGGGCCCCTCTGATCCCCCCCCCTGGGAGAAATCCTGCCTACGCCCCTGGTCCCCTGTAGGCCAGAGGAGGGCCTATGGAGGTCAGAGGTGTCCCTGAAGTCCAGAAGCGGCTCTCTGGCAGCCAGAGGGAAGGTGAGAGGAGCCCTATGGAGGTCAAAGGCCTCTTTTCAAATGGAGGCCCCCTCTAAAATGGAGGCCCCCTCTCAAATGGAGGCCCCTTAAACTTCTACTTCCCCCCCCCCCCCCCCCCCTGACAAAAATCCGTGGCGCCGCCCCTGCCTGAGCGAAGTCGGCCACTCGACGAACGCCAATCACAAATCGCCGCAGCGGAGCCGCGTGTCGGCCTGTGCGCCGGTCTGCTCGCCACTGCCGCAGAGGGGGAGGGGTGGGGAGGGGTGGTTCGCGCGCCTCCCAGATCGGAGCCACATGAGCTGGCGCGAGTTACGCTGATTGGCTGTCGCGTTCGATGGTGCGGGCGGGTGAGCCGGCCGATGAGCGGCACAGTCGCGGAGCCGCCACACCGCCCGGCGCCCACGTCAGGGCTGAGGTGGCAGGAAAACCCGAGGAAATCCGAGACGTGGCCTGGCCAGTGGCGGCTCGTCATATCAGGGAACTGAGGCCGGGCCTCACCTATTATTTAGGAAGAATGTGCTTTTAAATATTCATTGGTTGCTATAGGAAAAATATGTGTGAGTGATTCCCATTCTGCACATCGCAGTGCATTTTATTATGGCATATCACTGAAATTCTCCGGCTCTTCCATCCACCCGCCAGCACGTTTACCATACTACAGTAAACCACTACGAGCCGACTGAGGCCCGGCCGACCTGCCGCCTCACTGCCTCCGCCCGTTCAGCCCAGCTACTGAGGCACCAGCGGGCGAACGCCTCTCAGCCGACGGTGCTGTGCCATGCCGACCAATGGTAGCCATCTGAGGCACGGATGTTTTGGGCCTCAAAGCTATTATTCGGCTCCTAGGAGTCGTAGCGACGAAAATCAAAGTTCATGAACAAGAGAACATGTTGATCTATCGATCTGCCCACATTTTTGTTTGACAACTATCATCTATTATCCATATTATGATATTGTATTATCGTACCGCAGTCTGCTAGCGTCGGCGGTGGGCAGACCGTGGGCGGCCGAGTAAAGCGGCAACTTTTAAATCCCCTGCAACCGTATGACGATGTTTTCCATCGAACTGCGGTGTTCTTTAGATAGGTGAATATTCATCACTATAAGGATACAGCAGATTCTTCAATATTGTGTGAGATATAACTTAATTGTGGCGTTATAATTCGTTACGGGTATGTGATGCTCCAGCAAATGTCGCAGCTCTCTCGCGCGGCGGCATGGTCCCTAACTTCTTTGTTTGGGGGAGTGGGGAGGGGTTAACGCCCGTACGTATTTAACGTATTCCGGCCTATAGCCATATGCCTCCGCGGGTGGAGAGGGGAACCACCCCCCTCCCAAGCGGGGAACCAAATGGCCTGCGCCAGTAGCCAGACTCGAACCCGGAACCCTTGGATTCGACCCCGACTGAGGCACTTTTCTGTGTTTTTTTTTGGGGGGGGAGGAGGGGGTGGGAGGGGAGGGGTTCTCGCCCACCCCGTAGTCCGGCCTATAGCCATATGCCGCCGCGGGTGGGGAGGGGAACCACCCCCCTCCGGGGCGGGAAACCGAATGACTTGCGCCAGTCGCCGCCAGTCCGGCCTCTAGAGGCTGGCGCGCGTATACGTAATACGATTTGCTCGAATGGCTCAGATTTGAATGCTGCCGCGAGGTGTCAGTCCAGGTACTAGATGGCGCCAGGTGTGACTTTTTGTTAAAAGCTGCCGGTTTTCTCTGCATAGAGAACTGTGACTGTAATATGAATATAGTAGAGCTATGATTGAAAGCAAAGACTTCGATATAATTTCCGAACTAAAGAGTTATGATTTTGGCACCGCCGGATTCAATGGAGACCAAAGGGGCACTCCCAAACGCCTGAAATCGGCCGTAAATTAGCTTACGTTCTGACATGATTTGAGAGAAACCCTAAGTAACCTGAACGGCTTATGTCTTTAAAAGTTATTATGACATAGACATGAATGTCCGCCCGCCCCCCCCCCCCCCCCCCTGTAGCTCAGTTAGGAGAGCGCTGGGCTTCTGACCTCACCCGGTAGTGGCAACCCGGGTTCGAGTCGCTTCGGCACTCGCTATTTGCCCCTGACTGGGATGGCCTGTGGTCGGTGGCAGCGGTCGCACTCAAGGTCAGGTGACGTCAGAGGGCGGGGCGGACCGTGTCCAGGTATGTCGGGCACGTAAAACTTTCGCTTCTAAATTATGCCGGACGCCAGGAATTGCTTGCTCGGGTGGTGGGGTCAGGGCCTGCGCAACAAGCTATGCTTAGCACGGGGCCTGATCTCGGAAATCCATCCATTCAAAAAACATTCGGACTAAATTTATTATTTTAAAAAAATGCTCATGATAAGTCAGAAAAGATCGAAAATCAGAAATAAAGGACAAAAGAACGTATACCACTATATAAGTTCTATATAAGCTCTTTTGTCCTTTATTTCTGATTTTCGATCTTCTCTGACTTATCATGAGCACAGGCTATTTCAAAATAACTTTTAAAGACATAATCATAAAAATGCTCATTACAGCCATCCAATATATATGAACGGCTTATTTCATATTTGTTTCAGAATCTTAGGAACGTCATGAAAAGTGTGGGGGTGAAACTTCGATCTCGTCTTGAGTGAACCTCAACCCCCTATGCAAAATGTATTTGCTTAGGTATTTGAGCTCCTCTCGTCTTGATCTACCTTTTACTGGCCCACATTTTCCTTTTTAGACAAAAATAAAGATTTTATCGACAATTCTGATCAAATAGTGGGGGCATGGCCCCCGCCCCCGTTCCTGCGCCTGTGATTTGTTTTAAGTTTGTTAACTAAACTTGCAAGTCGCAGCTGCTCCTCCGTTGCAACTTCTGGACATGGGCCTCAGGTACTTTGAGGACCACGAGCCGCCACTGGGCGTGGCTTCCATGGAGCTGCTGGTGCTGAGAAGCTGATCGGCGCTATAGATGAGGTTAGGTCACCACCACTGGTAAGATGGAACAGAGCAGCTTACAATGTACTTGCAAACCACTATTTCAAGTTAATATTCCATAAACTAGTCGCTCGAGTAAATGCCATGAGGATGAGATAGGCTTTGTTTAGCTGCCACGATTGAGTAATACTTGGAAGCAATGCGTAATGTGCATCTATGTCATTACACTCGAACTACTCGAAATATAATACTAAATTAATACAATATCTACAGGAAAAGCTAAAGTGGCTTTTTGGTAAATTATCTGCGTTATTAAACCTTGTGTTTACACAAATAAACTCAGATTAAATTAGTCTTGTACTTTTCTTTTCACTTGACTTTAATGATTGTGTGGCCGAGAAGCGTCATTTGTTATCAATTGCACTCGTACGGTTGCTACATTTTCAGCCTTTTATTATCCATGATCCTAGCCGTTTCTGATAATTGCTTTCTTTTTGTTAGCGGGTACGCATTTAACGATCTTATTTTGCCCGAGGTTTCACCTAATGCCATGTGTTGTATGTCATATTAATTCTGTGCATTATGACGTGCTGCTCATTGCGTCACTATGACGTCACTGACTTCATTTGTGATTTAGTGGGGATCATATATCTGCGATACACACTTCAAACAGACGTGTATTAACTAACCGAACTGGCTCATCAGCTAACACTGTGCTGGTCCAACAGTCCGTTGTGTCAGACGTGTATTAACTAACCGAACAGACGTGTATTAACTAACCGAACTGGCTCATCAGCTAACACTGTGCTGGTCCAACAGTCCGGTGTGTCAGACGTGTATTAACTAACCAAACCGACGTGTATTAACTAACCGAACAGACGTGTATTAACTAACCGAACTGGCTCATCAGCTAACACTGTGCTGGTCCAACAGTCCGTTGTGTCAGACGTGTATTAACTAACCGAACAGACGTGTATTAACTAACCAAACAGACGTGTATTAACTAACCGAACTGGCTCATCAGCTAACACTGTGCTGGTCCAACAGTCCGTTGTGTCAGACGTGTATTAACTAACCGAACAGACGTGTATTAACTAACCAAACAGACGTGTATTAACTAACCGAACAGACGTGTATTAACTAACCAAACAGACGTGTATTAACTAACCGAACAGACGTGTATTAACTAACCAAACAGACGTGTATTAACTAACCGAACTGGCTCATCAGCTAACACTGTGCTGGTCCAACAGTCCGGTGTGTCAGACGTGTATTAACTAACCGAACAGACGTGTATTAACTAACCAAACAGACGTGTATTAACTAACCGAACAGACGTGTATTAACTAACCAAACAGACGTGTATTAACTAACCGAACAGACGTGTATTAACTAACCAAACAGACGTGTATTAACTAACCGAACAGACGTGTATTAACTAACCAAACAGACGTGTATTAACTAACCAAACAGACGTGTATTAACTAACCAAACAGACGTGTATTAACTAACCGAACTGGCTCATCAGCTAACACTGTGCTGGTCCAACAGTCCGGTGTGTCAGACGTGTATTAACTAACCGAACAGACGTGTATTAACTAACCAAACAGACGTGTATTAACTAACCGAACAGACGTGTATTAACTAACCAAACAGACGTGTATTAACTAACCGAACAGACGTGTATTAACTAACCAAACAGACGTGTATTAACTAACCGAACAGACGTGTATTAACTAACCAAACAGACGTGTATTAACTAACCGAACTGGCTCATCAGCTAACACTGTGCTGGTCCAACAGTCCGTTGTGTCAGACGTGTATTAACTAACCGAACAGACGTGTATTAACTAACCAAACAGACGTGTATTAACTAACCGAACAGACGTGTATTAACTAACCAAACAGACGTGTATTAACTAACCGAACAGACGTGTATTAACTAACCAAACAGACGTGTATTAACTAACCGAACTGGCTCATCAGCTAACACTGTGCTGGTCCAACAGTCCGGTGTGTCAGACGTGTATTAACTAACCAAACCGACGTGTATTAACTAACCAAACAGACGTGTATTAACTAACCGAACTGGCTCATCAGCTAACACTGTGCTGGTCCAACAGTCCGCTGTGTCAGACGTGTATTAACTAACCGAACAGACGTGTATTAACTAACCAAACAGACGTGTATTAACTAACCGAACTGGCTCATCAGCTAACACTGTGCTGGTCCAACAGTCCGTTGTGTCTGTCAAGGCGGGTGGTGGCCTGCGAGTTGCCACGGACACTATTATAATTCAGAACAGATTCTCCTTGACCCATATCCCATGTATAATAACTGTGGCTATTTGGCAATACACCTGTGTGATGTGGGACCGCCTGTCATTCAGTAACACCTCACACTGCACAGGACAGGTTAGCTGTGAAAACTCGAAACTAACCGGAGATCTGAAAACCCGAGGGAATAGAAGCCGCAACTTTCCCTCTAGTAGTAGCAGCATTATATCAACCATGCAACTGTTTCAGATTACATGTGTCTGTGTCTGTGTCTGTGTCTGTGTCTGTGTCTGTGTCTGTGTCTGTGTCTGTGTCTGTGTCTGTGTCTGTGTCTGTGTCTGTGTCTGTGTCTGTGTCTGTGTCTGTGTCTGTTTCAGATTACATGTGTCTGTGTCTGTGTCTGTGTCTGTGTCTGTGTCTGTGTCTGTGTCTGTGTCTGTGTCTGTGTCTGTGTCTGTGTCTGTGTCTGTGTCTGTGTCTGTGTCTGTCTGTGTATGTATATGTGTCTGTGTCTGTGTCTGTGTCTGTGTCTGTGTCTGTGTCTGTGTCTGTGTCTGTGTCTGTGTCTGTGTCTGTGTCTGTGTCTGTGTCTGTGTCTGTGTCTGTGTCTGTGTCTGTTTGTTGGAAACGCAATTACTGGGATACTGGCAATTGGAAACGCAATTTACCAAAAATACAAAATGGTATTCTCTTTAAAATGGCAATCTCGGATTTCCAAAATGTTGGTTTTTTACCCTAAAATGTAAAAAAACTGATTTTGTTTTGGAAAAATCACCACAAAATCAAATTTTTCAAAGATGTTAGAAAAACCGGAATATATGTGATAGAACTGAGTATGGACAATACCCAAACCAAATTTTAAAGAAATATCTCCATTTTTGACTGAGTGATGGCTTCCTAAGTGTAAGAAACTCATGACGTCCATTTTTTATAACTTTTTTTGATTATTTTTGACAAGATACGAACAAATAATTACCTTTTATGTATTTCTGAGACAAAACTAGTCCAGGAATATGCCTTTTTATTTACATTTATCAATTTCTAATTTTGAGGTTTTCTGACAGAGCAAAATCGCTGTTCTGGGCGTGGTCGATCCAAGGTCATTCACTTGACCTGGAAGGTTACCCGTTGACCTGAAACCTACAAATCGCATACCGTTAGATTCCTCTTATGATAGGCAACAAGCTGGTTCTTTCCGCATTGCTCTAAGTTGCCAGCCCCCCCCCCCCCCCCCTAGGGCGAAGGTGAACAAAGAACTCCCGTAGGGCGAGGGTTAAGGCTTGTGAAAGCGTGCCTGTACGCGTAAATATAACGATGGTTGTGATCTGTATAACCGACAGATGATAACTGATGGCCGCCTCGGCATGGCCTTAACCCGCGACTTACTGGGGGGGCTATTTTGTGCCCCCCTCCCGTTATTTTGCAATAACTCTTAAACGAACACCGGTATCATCACCAAACTTGCAGTAACTTCTCTCACATCAATTCTACACATGTTGGCAAAATTAAAAATATGAGGCTATGATAGCTCAACCGGGAATGACGTCAGAGTGACGTCATGTTCTTCGGTTTTTGTTGCAAAATAATGGTTTGCGGGAAACGCTGTCAAAGGTAAGATATTTGAGATAAACTAAATTGTATGAAATCAAATTACTGACAATAGACCGGGCTATCAAACTACTATCTCGGATTTTTTTTCTCAAAATTTTGAGAAATTCAAATACATTTTTTTTTAACCAAATTTTCCAGAAAAAATCGGAATTATCCAAAAACCGGATTATATGTGATTGAAACGTATGCGGTAAATATGTGTACCAAATTTGAAATCGATATCTTCAAAAATGACTGAGGTATGACCTTTAAATGAAAAGAATCGACCACCTCTCACAGCATTACTATGCATAAAAAAACGTTTTTCCATTTATGTTTTTTACTTCTATTTATATGGAACAAATAATGTTCTAAGGTCATTTTTCGCGTTCTAGACGAAAAACAAACCCATAAACATGTGTTACAACGCCTAATGACCCTAATCTGCAGTTTGACCTCGTGACCTCGGATGACCTTGACCTGACCCAAGGTCGTAAAAAGCTTAGAAAGGTACTTAGAAGTGTCAGACACACGAATCATACCGATTTATCGACAGCTTATGCGTTTAATATCGCAATTTTGCGCGACAATTCCATCCATCGAGACCTTTTGACACGGTCAAACATTTTGTACTTGACCTGACCTGTGACGTTATCGGTGACCCCGAGGTCAACAATATTATGTTTCCCTCGATAAATTGCCCAGGGCTATCGAATGCCGTTTGCATTTTTACCTTCAGTCCAGTAGTTCCGGAGATCCGAGGAGGGGGGGGGGGAAATAGCCCCCCCCCCCCCCCAGTAAGTCGCATTATGAAATATACCCCAGTAACTCGCGGGTTAACACTATTCCCTGCGGGGAGGGGGCAGATTCTGCCCCCCCCCCCCCCCCCCCCCCCCCCCTCTTCCCCCCCCCCCCCCCCCAGTGGTTTTTCACTTGCCGCTACTCAACCGTTAGGCCTAGCGTCCTGAAACGTTGTGACTATTCCCAAAATTGAATGGCGCGTGTTGTGTCAAAATTTTGAAAACATTGGTGCAGCAGCGTCGGTTCCAGGCTCCTGTTTTTGGGAGGGTGTTACGAATGCGGTTTTGCGGCGCATACTTCCTTCGTGGTTTGCAGTGCAATAAATGCGTCAGAAGCAATTTCAATGCAATATGCATCATAGATACTGGGATTGTACATATTTTGGGGGCAGAGGCGCACTCAGAATTTTAAAAAAATGGGAGGTGATGCCCAAATTAGTAAGATGATAAACGCGTTACGTGCATGGTGCCCCCCCCCCCCCCCATGTTTTCCTGGATCCGCCTATGCGCAATATATCAAATTTAACCAATTACAGCGTACAATGCCCACATGTGACGTTCATGTCGTCCCAAACAATCACGAACAGCACATATTTTTATCTCCAGAAAATCCCCCCATTTTACATTCCCTGAATACGCCTATGATTTTTGTTTGTCTTTTGATATATTAAAGACCAGTATATGTGAAGCTCAAAAACGTTTGGAGCATGAAAATCGGTCGAGCCACATGGCCGCAATGACCTTTCGAAAAACACCCAAAATGTTCGGATTTTTTTGTCCCCTGGCACCCTATTTTTGAACAAAACAAAAATTTCGGGTTCCAAAAAGAGATCTTGTCATGACGAATCGAATGGCGTTTTCCCCCATCGAAATGAACCGAGCGGTTCTCGAGATCTCTGAGGGACTGAATCTGCCCCCCCCCCCCTTCCCCCGCAGGTTAACGTAACTCTGGCCGCCCGCAGGGAATAGGGCTAAAACGCTGTTTATAGCTAAGATTCCTGATTTGTTGCGTGCATGATCTACCACGAGTAACGGGAATCGTGATAAGCTACGGTCGGCGCGGCGGCGCATTTACTGGCGCGACAATAACCGATACATTGTGTGAATATAACGTCTAGCACATATTGTACCGCAACGCTCATGTCTTCTCAAACCAGCCCATAGATGGCTCTGCCAACATTGTGCCTGATTCATACTGTACCGCAATACTTACATCTTCCATAACCAGCCCATAGATGGCTCTGCCAACCATGCGCCTGACACATACTGTACCGCAATGCTCACACCTTCCAGAACCAGCCCATAGATGGCTCTGCCTACCATGTTCCTCACACATACTGTACGGCAATGCGCACACCTTCCATACCAGCCCATAGATGGCTCTGCCAACCATGCGCCTGACACATACTGTACCGCAATGCCCACACCTTCCAGAACCAGCCCATAGATGGCTCTGCCAATCATGCGCCTGATACATACTGTACCGCAATGCACATATATTCCAAAGTCATACATACATACATACATACATACATACATACATACATACATACATACATACATACATACATACATACATACATACATACATACATACATACATACATACATACATACATACATACATACATACATACATACATACATACATACATACATACATACATACATACATACATACATACATACATACACACATGCATGCATGCATGCATACATACATACATACATACATACATACATACATACATACATACATACATACATACATACATACATACATACATACATACATACATGCATACATACATACATACATACATACATACATACATACATACATACATACATACATACATACATACATACATACATACATACATACATACATACATACATACATACATACATACATACATACATACATACATACATACATACATACATACATACATACATACATACATACATACATACATACATACATATTTATTTATTTATTTATTTATTTAAATAAATAAATAAATAATATAAAAAAAAAATACATACATACATACATACATACATACATACATACATACATATGGAGCAGCAATAACTGTCGTTTTTTTGGCTTTACGAAACCTGCCTCCCACGTTTATCTTGGTTTCGATGAGCTCATCGAAACCAAGATAAACATGGGAGGCATATATAAACGTGGGAGGCACCAGCACTAACAACGTCCTTCAACATGTTTTTCTCGGCCAGGTTCACACGAGCCAAGACTGCCAACAACTCTTTAAAAATCTATCGTTAAAGAAGTTGACCCGCACGATTTATTTGCTTCGCTGAAATGTCGAACATCAGCATCTTAAATGCTGCTTAGCTAAACACGTAAACCGCGGCCGGTGCAGCTGTACGGGTCTCAGATGACGTCACTCACCGATAACGCTGACGGTGAGGTGTCCGGTGGAGGAGATGTGTCCCGGGCCGCGGCCGGTGCAGCTGTACTGGCCGCCACTGCTCTCCTTCTCCACTCGCTCCAGCAGCAGAGAGCCGTTGGAGAGCAGCTGCTGCTGACGGCCCTCTGGCAGCCGCCGTCCACCTGTGCAGGGGAACAGCGGGGTACAGCGGGTACTGTGGACCATCTGGCGGCCCTCCGGCAGCCGCCGGCCTCCGGTGTAGGGGAACAGCGGGGTACAGCGGGTACTGTGGACCATCTGGCGGCCCTCCGGCAGCCGCCGGCCTCCGGTGCAGGGGATCAGCGGGCCACACCGGCAGAGATACAGCGGGCCACACCGGGAGAGATACAGCGGGCCACACAGGGAGAGATACAGCGGGCCACACCGGGAGAGATACAGCGGGCCACACCGGGAGAGATACAGCGGGCCACACCGGGAGAGATACAGCGGGGTGCACCGGGAGAGATACAGCGGGCCACACCGGGAGAGATACAGCGGGCCACACCGGGAGAGATACAGCGGGGTACACCGGGAGAGATACAGCGGGCCACACCGGGAGAGATACAGCGGGGTACACCGGGAGAGATACAGCGGGGTACACCGGGAGAGATACAGCGGGGTACACCGGGAGAGATACAGCGGGCCACACCGGGAGAGATACAGCGGGCCACACCGGGAGAGATACAGCGGGCTACACCGGGAGAGATACAGCGGGCCACGCCGGGAGAGATACAGCGGGCCACACTGAGATCCAGTGGGTTATATATCAGCAGCACAGGCCTGCTAGTTTTTAATTAGTTAATTGTGGAGTGCGGACACTATTTTACGCATTGCAGATACGTGGCGTTAAGTCTTGGATAATATGCATTGTCTCATGCGTACTTCTTTGGCATGAAATGCAGAAGTTACGAGTTAATGTTTCTGGGACTCGGACATGTTTCTGGGAAGTTAATATTTGGCGCTCAAACTGTTCGATGATTAACATTCTGACTGAGACTAAAAGCCACGTTGTTACTGCACAGCCAGAAGTGAGGCAATATCTCAAAAGACCGTTGATAAAGCACATCTCCATAATTTCTACATGTTTCATCAGCCGGGCGATAAGTCTGAAACAGGCGTCATCAGGCAGCCCGAAATGTTCATCATGTCGGCCACGGGCGCCCTCCGCAGTTTCCATCGTGCTGAACATTTCAGCTCGCCGGGTGTGATGTTTCTCGCTGACAAGGTGAGGAGAGACCGGTCGCTGGCGGCGTCTGCCTCGCGTGCGGCGGCCGCCGAGCCGTCAGCGGTGTGCCGCCGCCCGGCGCACTCAGCTGCTACTAACGAATCCCGCCGTCCGAAGCCGGCAGCGCGTGGACCGGCGCCGCTGAGCCCGCCGATTACCGCGCGCCACATCCAATATGGCTGGATCGGCGGCGGAGGCGGTACCATCACACTTACACCCCGTCCCGCCCCGCCGACACCAGCGGCTCAGAAGCACCATATGCCGGGACCGGCGCCCCACCCTGCCCCGCGCTGTCACACGCTGTCCCGCGCCGCAGCAACCACGGGGCTCCCGTTACCCGGCGCGGCCGGAGGAACCAGCCCAGAGTGGCCGGGGTACCAGCGCGCGGTGCTGCCGAGAGTGGCCGGGGTACCAGCGCGCGGTGCTGCCGAGAGTGGCCGGGGTACCAGCGCGCGCTGCTGCCGAGAGTGGCCGGGATGCCAGCGCGCGGTGCTGCCGAGAGTGGCCGGGGTACCAGCGCGCGGTGCTGCCGAGGGTGGCCGGGGGTACCAGCGAGCGGTGCTGCCGAGAGTGGCCGGGGTACCAGCGCGCGGTACTGCCCATAGTGGCCGGGGTACCAGCGCGCGGTGCTGCCGAGAGCAGAGAAATGGGACACGGAGTGGAGTGGACTGAAATCCGATACTCGATACGGCCTACTCCAGAGGCTAACGCCGAGCGGAGAGCTTTCTGACAGCGGAATGGACGGTCATCGGATAACCGAGGTCTAAGTGCCGGAGCTGCCCTGCCGCTCAGATCAGTTTAGCAGCAGATACCACACAACATACAGGGCAGGCCGAACCGAGGTGGTATGGAGGCTACTCAATATACCCAATTACGGTCAGATTTGGATGCATTATACTCGGAACTGCAGGACAGCGGGGCGGGCCGGGACACGCCCAGGGATCAGCACCGGTCAGCGACTGTGGATTAGGCCCGATCCACAGACTCCATAGCTGTGGATCGGGCCACAGACTCCATAGCTGTGGATCGGCCCACATATTCCATAGCTGTGGATCGGGCCACAGACTCCATAGCTGTGGATCGGCCCACATATTCCATAGCTGTGGATCGGGCCACAGACTCCATAGCTGTGGATCGGCCCACATATTCCATAGCTGTGGATCGGGCCACAGACTCCATAGCTGTGGATCGGGCAACATACTACAAAGCTGTTGGTCGGGCCACAGACTCCATAGCTATGGGTCGGACCACAGACTCCATAGCTGTGGGTCGGGCCACAGACTCCATAGCTGTGGGTCGGGCCCCAGACTTCATAGCTGTGGGTCGGACCACAGACTCCATAGCTGTGGGTCGGGCCACAGACTCCATAGCTGTGGATCGGGCCACAGACACCAAAGCTGTGGGTCGGGCCACAGACTCCATAGCTGTAGATCGGGCCACAGACTACATAGCTGTGGATCGGCCCACATATTCCATAGCTGTGGATCGGGCCACAGACTCCATAGCTGTGGATCGGCCCACATATTCCATAGCTGTGGATCGGGCCACAGACTCCATAGCTGTGGATCGGCCCACATATTCCATAGCTGTGGATCGGGCCACAGACTCCATAGCTGTGGATCGGGCAACATACTACAAAGCTGTTGGTCGGGCCACAGACTCCATAGCTATGGGTCGGACCACAGACTCCATAGCTGTGGGTCGGGCCACAGACTCCATAGCTGTGGGTCGGGCCCCAGACTTCATAGCTGTGGGTCGGACCACAGACTCCATAGCTGTGGGTCGGGCCACAGACTCCATAGCTGTGATCGGGCCACAGACACCAAAGCTGTGGGTCGGGCCACAGACTCCATAGCTGTAGATCGGGCCACAGACTACATAGCTGTGGATCGGCCCACATATTCCATAGCTGTGGATCGGGCCACAGACTCC